>JAWNOS010000105.1:1272500-1345000 GCA_035045845.1 Drosophila buzzatii | reverse complement strand
TTAGTCCTTATTTTTATATACCCTGAACCTTTTTTATACCCTGAGCCCATTGAAAATGGGAAATGTTAAAAGTATGTAACAGGCAGAAGGAGGCGTGGCAGACCCCACAAAGTATATATATTCTTGATCAGGGTGACGAGAAAAGTTGATATAGCCATGTCCGTCTGTCCGTCCGTCCGTCCGTCCGTCCGTATGTATGAACGCGTCGATTTCCGAAGATACAAAAGCTAGAGAGTTCATTCTTTTTGTGCTAGGTCCGTATATTGCACGCGCAGTACGAGTTTGTTTCAGAAATTTGATAACTTGTATATTTGCAAAGTTATCGATAAACGAATTTATCGGGAACCAGTTATAAAATTCTAGCTAATTCATCTTTAGAGTTAGACCATCCAAGTATTCTGCATATATATAGATACTAATTTAATACAATTTGGTTTTTTGTCAGATTTTGGATTCCGGTCCCCACTTCGCCCCACTACCCCCAAATATGAAAAAAATGCACTTCAAATACTAGAGACATGCAGTTTAGTTTAGCATATAGGTATGAATATCAAATTCATAATCTGCAAATATCAATACGATTGTCCATCTAGAAACAGAATTATTAATCATCAAAGTTTTCTCATCAAAATCAATGCGGCGCAGCAACAAAGCAACGAGACAGCAAGACGCTTGCAATGCTCACACATATGCATAGACACATACATGCCTACAAGCGTAGATCAGCGTCTATGTGTGCGCGTGGTTTTGCATGTACAGTTTGCGTGCAGAACCGAATCGAATAATTCTTGGAATATTATTCGTTCGAAGAAGGGCTCAGGGGATTTCGTAGTCGAGCAGTCTCGACTACAGCTTTCTTACTTGTTATACTCTGAACCCATTGACATTGGGAATTTGGTTTTGTTAAAAATATGTAACAGGCAGGAGGAGACACCGCAGACTCCACAAAGTATATATATTCTTTATCAGCACAAAAAAAAAAGTTGATATAGCCCTGTCCGTCTGTCCGCCCATCCTTCCGTTCGTATGAACGTAGAGATTTCGAAAACTTCAAAAGCTAGCGAGCTGAAATTTCACATGAATACTCGTAGTTAGTTACGCAGTACGATCATCCCATTTCCAAATTATCGATAAACAAGTAAGAAGGCTCTAGTCGAGATGGCTCGACTACGAGATACCCTTCTTTACGAAAGTATGAGCGCAAGCTCTGCTAACCGCGCAGTTGCTGCCGTGGCTTGGGGGTGGGTTGGACTATACTCGATATACATACCTTCTACTTTCGATATTAAAGAAGGGTAATGTCGAATAATTGCACTGTATCAAATAAGCTATGAGTCACTGTACATATGTATATAGATATACTTAGATATACTTGTTGATCAGCTAAATAGTTTTGTGCACATTGTTTCAATGTAAACTGTGATCAGGTCATTGAAAGAGCGGTTCAAGAACTCACAATTATTTGCAATACAAACTCAATTTGGTCTATGCATAACTTAATTCCAGGCACAAAAATGTCTATATTATTTCAATTTAAATAATACTAGCTGAATAGGAGAATCACGACTCAGAACAGCACACAAAGTTGACAAGAGAACAACAAATGATGAAATATCCTACTCAGAAAGAAAGCCTAAAAAGATCGACGAAAAAACAATGTTGACAAAAAAGAAAAGAAAAAGCAAAAATGTATGGGAATACCCTATTTAAAAATAGACTCGATGACAAAAGCTCTTTGAGAAATACATGATATTAGATATCAAAATCAAAGCTAGATGAACATGGAAATACTATATCGTATATTCAAACTAAATATAATTAAATAATTATTGGTTGGTTAATCAAAAAGATTTTCATGTTCTCTACTTCTATGAATTAGTAACGCGATCTTATAATTTGCATTTTTAAGTGGAGGCGGAAGGGCTCTTGACACAAAAACAAACGAGTTGCTTATTCTGGATTATTTCTATATATGCTCTATGACGTAGTTGGTTTTACTATACTTCAAAAATACGACATACATATATTTTATATTCCGTATAAATTATTGGATTCCTTAAGATCATTCGAGATATATATGTATATTCGATATAATCACAATACTTTCCAGATTGAATTGTAACTAATATTAATCATTTTTGACAGTCTTGCTTCAGATATACTCGTATATACATATATAATATATATGGGACCTGCATTAAAAATAATCAATATTGTTCAAGATCATTCGATATTTATCACTATATAATCACAATACTTCTCATATTGAATTATATACAATATTAGTAAGTATTTTAATTGCATACGAAAAATCTTTGTAAATTGCCACTTAAATTTGTTATATTAACAAAAATGTCGCCCAGTTACAAGCTTTGATATATACTATATAAAACAAAACAAAAATTATCAGTTTCCTAAAAGCTGATCAATTAGATAATTAGTGCATTTGAAATGAATCATTTTGTGATGAATGGCTCGGATGAATGCACTGTGATTCACTGTGCCACTCTGCGACGAGACACGCACACACACACATACACAGAGAAAGAGAGTTAGATAGACAGAGAGAGAAAGAGAGCGAGTTTGAAAGCGATTACACAAATGAATTAGCTAAGCAAATCACGCGTCACAATTCATCAAAAGAGATCATAAATTGTTGAATATTGGCTAAGCTCTCTTTTCTACTCTCTTCACTCTCCTCTCCCTCTCGCACACACTCCCTCTCTCTATCACACTGAGGGTCGTTCTCTCTTTCACTCTGCTGGTGCGCTCTTTCTTACGTACATGCTGCTGATATGTTTCCATGACCTTAACGCGACGCTTTGTCCAATTGGACGCACACACTCGCACACACAGAGACACACACACTAGCACGCGCACGCACTAGTCTAGCGAGAACGCGAGAGGGGCACTGAAATTTTTGTTGCTTTTTTGTTTCTAATTGGGTTTTTGTTATTGTTTTTGTTTTTCTTTTTGTGATTTGCGTTGTTGTTCGACACTTTTTCATAAGCTTTAGGTGTTCACAGCTTTTGGAAAAAAAAAAAAAAAAATTAAATAGAATAAAAATAAAAACACAAAAAGAAAAAAAAACTACTCAGAAAACTAATAAATAATCTGTAGAAATATGCGCCGCTGTTAGCTTTATTTATTTATTTTTTAGTTTTGTTTTTCATTTTGTTTTTCTGCCTCTTTTTTGCCTTAATTTTGGCCGAAGCCGTATGGTTTTTATTTTATTTTTTATTTTTGCATGTATATTTATTAAAAATTGTATATTTTTTGTTTTCTTGACTTTGATTTATATAAATATATATATATGTATATATATTGTTTTTATCACATCGCCTCGCGTTTTGAACTGTTAGCTCCAATTGGTGTATTTGAATTGGATATGTACGATATTGTTCCAATTTGAATTGCTGTTGACTGCGCTGCCGCTGCTTGCGTCTGTTTTTTTTTATTCTTTCGTTTGGCTTTGGCATTCGTCGAACGCGTTTTCATTTCAATTTCACTCAAGCAACTGGCGCAAAAATCAAATATAAACACAAATTTAGATACAGTTATTCGCTAGCCAAAGCGCACGAAGCAAATAGGCGGCGGCGAGCGTGTGAGCGAGCTAAATGAACGTGTGCTGCCGTCGCTCACGCTACTTACGCTCTCCGCTCCCCACTCTCTGCTTAATTACTCTCTGTACCTCTCTTGCTCTGTGGCGTGGTCAGTTGTGGCGGTAGACAAACGGGCGTTTGTATTCATCGTTGAATCTTTCGCTCAGTGCATTAGCAGCTGAGCCGTCGCCGCCGCAGTCGCAGCAGCAGAAGCAACAACAGCATGCCATACACCGTATACCATATAGAGGAATTCTTAGAAAACTGCTGTTGCACCTGATTACCCCTTCGTTTAAGCAATAACCTGACCCCCCCCCCCTGCTCCATGCCCTTCCCTTACCCGCCCACGACATTTGCCTTGCACAACTTTTTGTTGTTGCTATTCAACATTCTGCTGGCCAGAGCACATGCTATAATTATAAAAGGCCTGTGCTATAATTATAACGGGGGCCAAAGACAACACACAGACACGCCCATATAAATAGAATAACATGCCTTCTCTGATAATATATGTATACATATGTATGAACATGCATAATAATAACAATACCAACAACATTGTTGTCTTCCGTTTTTAGAACGCACAACATTTTCGACATGTGAATGCTGTTGCCCAAAACATAACGAGTGCAACGAATACACGAATGTATTCATATGTAAGTGTAGCGCACACACAAATCAATTGAATAATTCATTATGGGTTTCTGCTCTAAAATAGGTAAATATTTGGTAAGAGCGTTAGCTCAGTAAAGAGAGAAAGAATGACATTAGCTATTCAGTGAATATGAATAGTCAATTTGTGAATAAGCATACATATGTATATTGCTTTATTCAATGAATGAGCATGACTATGGCAGAACTCTCATGGTAAAACAGCATACTAAAAGTCAATAGCTAATTTGAATCTACTCACTGATTCAAACTTAGCTAACTTGAATCTATTCATTGATGTAAATTTAACCAATTTGAATCTACTCATTTATTCAAACTTACAATTAGTATCTACTCATTCACTCTCATTAATTAGAATCTATTCATTTATTCAATTCTATAATATAATATCTTATTAAATTTTAACAGCTATTACAATTTACTCTTTGATTCAAACTTAACTAAGTTGAATAAACTCGTATTCAATCATAATAACTAAATAGATCCTACTCATGTATTCAAACTTACTAACTATTAGTATCTCTCCTCTTTATTCAATCATAATAACTAAATAGATCCTACTTATGTATTCAAACTTACTAACTCTTAGTATCTCTCCTCTCATTTTAGCAAATTAAAATCCATTCATTGATTCAAACTTATATAGTATACGCATTGATTCAAACTGAATAACTAATTAGATTAATTCATTCCAACTAACAAGCTAATTAGAATGTACTCATTGATTCTAATTAGTAATCAAATTTGAGTTTGAGTACTTATGAGTGCTATGAGTACTTATGAGTACATTACAAAACAAAAAAATGACAATGGAAATATTGAAGTAATTTGTTTTTCCTCCATTTTTCATTCTTTCTTGGTTCACCATATTCCGAACTAAGCCTTAGGGAAGCATATTCTTATAAGAATATCATATTGGAATATTTAATGAGCTATAATACTCTTACAATTGATATTAAAAGAGTGTATAAAAAACTACTTAATATGCAATGAATATAATTGAGTATATTTTCGATTTCAGCTGCAACACAATTTTTCATTTTGCATAGCTTCCACACACACTCAGACCCATTTCCCCACCCACAGCTCTATTGTGTAGCTAATTTACAATTTGCTCGTGCCACAGATTCTTATAAATAACTACAACAACAACAATACAAAGAGCCAAACGAAAAAGCTACGATTAGTTATTCTAGTTTTTTTATACATATGTATATATATACTACATTCTACAGTTATAGTTCTTGTACTTGTCATCCCTTTCACTCTTTTCTATTTGTATATATACATACATACATGTATAAATTTATATATGTATATATAATTTTTTTTTGTTAAAAATAAAACCCACAGAGTTTATAAAACACAAAAATAAAAATAAATTCAAAGGAAAATGTAAAAATAACAAAAACGGCAAATGCTGCTGCTAAAAGGCAAACAAAGCCGAACGGGCGGGCGGTCGGGTTAAGGGGCGGTGGCGGCAGCGACGGCGGCGACGAAGCAGAGAGTGGGAGAGAGGGAGATAGATATTTAGGTAGGCAGCACTTTGGCAGCTACAGCAGAAGCAAAGGCAGAGGCAGAAGAAGAAGAAGCAGCAGCAGCAGCAGCCGCAGCAGATGAACACTTGAACCAAAAATACGAAAATTCAAAAGAAAACAAAACACTTACACACACATACACAGACACATAGAACGCAATGCACAAATTTAAAGCACAGCAAACAGGAAGAGTGTGGAGAGTGCCAGACTAGCAGATATCCTAGACTGCACGATGATCCGTTTTGGCGCCTTTTTTTCTTTTATAATTCAATTGGAATTTTGTATAGAACAAATCTCTAATTTCTTCCAATCAAAGACTTGTACATATGTATATGCCCGACTTGGCTGTTTTTAATGGGTACACATACGGTATAAAAATAAAATCAGGCTATAAATTGAATGCAACAAGGCAATAAGCCATCGTAAGTATAGTAGCAGGAGGATGAGGCGGAGAGGGTAGGGGCAGTCAGGAGGCGGGGGTAGCAATGGCAGGTGGAGGCTGCACATGTTGCTGCAGGGCCATGAGGTCGACTGTAGCTCAACAAAGTTGTGTTACTGTGTGTATTCGCTATAACAAACAGACTTGTTGCATATGCTATGCGATGCATTACAAGCCAGGCCACACTTTACAGTACTCTCTCTCTCTCTCTCCCGCTCCTGCTCTCACTCCCGGCACCTCCTCTGAGTCATTATTTTTTTGGTCTCTCGCTTGGCTCCCATTGGATTTTTATTATTAGCACAATTGCCGTTTTATTTAAAACGAAATGAGAAAAGGCAGAGAAAGAGGAAGGAGAAAAGCACACACACAGAGAGAGGGAGAGAGAGAATGTGCAAAATACTCTAACATATTTTCGTAGAGAAAACAATAAATATAGAATCATTAAGTTGTACACGCGTTTAAATATAGCAGCAGTCAGAGATGCAGGCGAGTAACGACTGCAGAATACCCTGGATTTAAGAATACATTCGAACTGGTTCTTTTACAATAACTTTTCTTGAGATAAGTCAAAGAACAAATTTATTGATTGGCGAACAATACTATTCATCAAGATTGAACTACTTCAGTGATGAGTCAACGATGATAAATAACTCATTTTATGATCAATATATAATAAATAATTTAAGTTAGCTAATTCAACAAATTAGTGCATTCAATGAACTGACTAAGTTAAAAATGAATAATACTTCTAAAATTAAGTGACTCACTGTACTGCTTAATGAAGAGAATAAATATACTGGATAAAATGAGCTAGTTCCGTGAGTACATCAAAATTTATTAAATGTATAATGAACTACTTAAAAAAATTTTATTCATTAAAATGAACAGAAAGATCAGTAATACAGTTTAATGAATCAAATATATGAACTAGTTCCGATAAAGTTAAATGTAATGAACTTCAAATTCATAAAATTGATATTTCGATTATAACTTATAGTCTTACATAAAATGAATCAGTTCGTATTAACTTAAGAGTGATCAAATTTAGATAAAAATTAATTATTAATGTTTATTAAAATAAACTGATTCATCCATCAGTGCATATAACAGTTCAACTAATAAAATAAATTTAATAAATATGAACTAGTTCCATGATCACGTTCATTCGATTTATTCGTTTCAATTATTGAAAACGAATTAATTTTATTAAACTATTATTTCAATAAAATAAATACATGTTTTTAGACATAAATTAAATTTTTCTAAACGAATCAATAGAATATAATTCATGAACTCACAGATACTCTATAAACAAGATATAAATCATACCTGATTTGCATACCCTGAACCCATTGAAAATGGGAAATCAGAGTATAATGGTTTTGTTAAAAGTATGTAACAGGCAGAAGGAGGCGTGGCAGACCCCATAAAGTATATAAGTATAATCTTGATCAGGGTGACGAGAAAAATTGATACAGTCATGTCCGTCTGTCTGTATGTTTGAACGCGTCGATTTCCGAAGATATAAGAGCAAGAGACTTCATTCTTTTTGTGTTAGGTGCGTATATTGCACGCGCAGTACAGGTTTATTTTAGAAATTCGATAACTTGTATATTTCCAGAGTTATCGATAAAACATTTATCGAGAATAAGTTATAAAATTATATCTTCACCTCCACACCCCAAAATGTGTAAAAAATGTATTTGAAATGCTAGAGATATACAGTTTGATTTGGTATATACATATGTAAGTAGATATGAATGTCATGAAAGGTTGATTACGATTGTCCGTCTAGAAACAGAATTATTAATCAAATAAGTTCTCGTAGCAAATTCCACGTGGCAGAGCAAGCGAGACAGCAAGACGCCTGCAATGCGTACACACATGCATACGTGCGTGTGTATGTATGTATAATCTGTTACGCTTGCAGAAACGAATCGAATAATTCTTGGAATATTATTCGTTCGAAGAAAGGCTCAGGGGATCTCGTGGTCGAGCAGTCTCGATTAGAGCTTTCTTACTTTTTATTAAATAATTTGATTGATTAAATGTATGTTTGGATATTTTCAAATATTTTTAGAATTTATTATAGAAAATACCTTGATCAATATGAATTATGGAAACGGATTTAGTAATAGGGGTCGAAATTTATAAATAAAGAAAATGTGTCACAATCAAAGAATAAAAATAAAAATAAAACTCTTTATTTTTGTTTTCTATTTCTCTTTCCTATTTGCATAGAAAACAGAACTGGCCAAAGACGAAATAGGGCATACCCATTGAGAGTCTTTGGCAGGGTATACAAGGAAAGTCGCGCAGAAGGAAGCACAAGTGAAACTTGTGAACGCGTATAAATAGAGCAGAGAACAAAAGTATCTATACATATAAATATACTATATCAGATATATATAGTATATACAAATATAAAAACAAGGAAAAGTAAGGCTGACATGAATGCTAATGATATGGCCGATGATTGAGATCGTAAATGAATACGGCGCTGAGAATAAATAATCGTCGATGCGTCCCAATTAGATTTTCTGAATTTCCAATTTGAGCTCAACAAGAGCTGAGTGGAGCAGGACGAGAGAGAGAGAGAGTGTGAGAGGGAGCGAGCAATAGACAAACGAAATGAACTAGCTAACTGTAAAATTAAGAGAAATGTAAAATTAAATGTGAATGACTAGGTAATGCCCTGTAAATAGCATAGAGTTTAGCATACTTTATGAATCAAGAAAATATATATACATGCTGTTAATTCGTCTGCCAAGAAGTCAGCCAAGCTCATTTATAAACATATAACAAATGACAGTTGTATGCCTTGATGTCGATTTAAATTGATTGAATACAAAAGCTAATTAAGTTAGTTGAATCAAATGCTGTTGAAAGAAAATAAAAATTAATTTCCAATCTGTGAGAGAGAATTCAGTTAAGAATGCAAAAGACGCAGTGAAAGAGAGGGAGGGGGAGTCTAAGATATATTGAAAGAAATGACATTTTATGACGTTTCCTACTTCAAGGATATACATATATATATTGATATACACACACACGCACATATGCAAATATCGATTGACTAGGGAACCGTTTAAGGCAGCCCCCACAGAGGAAATTAACCAGGGAGTAGTCGAACGTACGCCAACAACTCGGATTGAGTATGAGAAATCGTCAAGTTAATTGGAAAACTGCGCAGTTTCTGCAACGTTGACGGATGCATAGGACAAAGAGGAAATTATAAATGTAAAAACTTCAATTAGGAACATTTCTCATCTCTTGGCAGCCAAACTTTTGAACTTTTTCGAATTTACATATTTCTATTTCTATTTGCTGGGCTTTATGCTTGCTCGGATATTTACCTCCAGGATCTGCTGATCAATGTCAACTTGATGTGGTTTAAAGTCCAGTGATAAAACGCCCGGCGTTATGTGCAGCAATCGTTCATCGTTTCCGGCTTCAGGCGGCAGATCTAAAAAGTGGAAACAATGAAAAGAATGAATTACTTAGCTTTATCTGGTCAAAGTGTTTTCTTTTTATTTTGTATATTTCAGATTTAATCAGTTTCAATATAAATAGAATATGTTCAATATCTCATTTAGAACTTAATAAGAAGAGCACGTACTTCAAATTGGAAACAGAAACTTATTTCACACAAACACACAAGCAATAGAAATTTATCGATATATGTATGTAAATGCAATTAGTCGTGTGTGTGTGTGTGTGTGTGTGTGTGTGTGCTAGGCCTATTAGTTGATTATTTATACATACATAGATAAGGCAGCGCTTATCAGATGCTTAAATAATATTAATCTAAAACGTATTTTAACATGTGCTCCATGTGCACTCTCTCTATCTCGCACTCTCTTTCCCTCGCTCTCACCCCCGCCACCAATAGCGCATTGGCTCCAAGCACGCCGAGGCCAAATACCGAGGCAAAACCGAGCCGAGACGTCAATGTGTGTGTATATACATATATATATATATATATATATATATTGGTGTATGTGTGTGTGTCTCTGCGGCTATTTTTAGTAACCTTGTACAAGTTTACAGCGATTACATGGACCCGGCCCGAGCGCTTTTTTAGATAACCGCTCTCAGTGCTGCGCCGTTTTGCTGCTTGGGCATAGCGCGCACGTGACAACGTCGGCGTCGACGTCGACAGTGATGCTGAAGTCAACATCAACAACAGCAGCTAGAATAACAACGCCACGACAAAGGCCACAGAGCAGACCAAGCGACCAGTTCCGTTTATCGCCGCCTTCGTCTCCCCCTTGACCGAGCAGGTAGCCATCTCCTGCTACACGTTTTAGCACAGAGCAACTAATTTGATTTGCTTCTGTGGCAGCACAAAAACAAATGCAAAAAAAAAAAATAAATAAATAAAACCACACACACAGAAATAAAAAACAAAAGAAACAAGTAAGAAGGCTCTAGTCGAGACGGCTCGACTACGAGATCCCCTGAACCCTGCAAAAAAGTGATACTCTTCTTCTTTACGCACGTATAGGCGCGCGCTCTGCTAACCGCGCAGTTGCTGCCGTGGCTTGGGGGTGGGTTGGGCTATACTTTGAACGCTTATAACTCCATTTCTAGATGGATGATCTTAATGAAATTTTCAGAGTAGATTAAGAATATCTAAATGTATCTATGTGCCAAATTTCAAGTCTCTAGTATTTGAAATGCGTTTTTTGCAAATTGTGGGCGAAGGGGGCGTGGCATCCAAAATCCAAAAATTACATAATCTGCGTATTCATAATATCTATCTAAATATACAAATTTAAAGTCTTTAGCTAAAACGGTGTAGAAGTTATGCTCAAAAAACATAAAAAATTGAAACGAATTTTCGATTTTTTATCGATAATTTGGAAATGGGATGAGTTATCGAAAAAACAAAATAAACTCGTACTGCGTAGCTAACATACGAGTGTTCATGTGAAATTTCAGCTCTCTAGCTCTTGTAGTTTCCGAAATCTCGACGTTCATACGGACGGACGGACGGACGGACGGACGGACGGACGGACGGACGGACGGACGGACGGACGGACGGACGGACGGACGGACGGACGGACGGACGGACAGACGGACAGGGCTCAATCAACTTATTTTTTTATGCTGATCAAGAATATATATACTTTATGGGGTCTGCGACGTCTCCTTCTGCCTGTTACATACATTTTCACAAAACCATTATACCCTGAATTCCCATTTTCAATGGGTTCAGGGTATAAAAAAATTACGACGCTGATGCTGCTGCTGTGGCTGCTAATGGACACAAGGCAAAGTGCAGCAAAAACACAGAAAATGTTCATTGATAAACTGGCAACGACAACGAGTCAATCTGTTTCTCTCCCTCCCACGCATGCACGCTCTTTAGCTGCCACAGCCTAACTTGTGCTTTCGCTCTCCTTCTCTCTCTCTCTCTCTCTCTCTCTCTCTCTCTCTCTCTCTTGTAGTTGATCGACAATTAGACATTCGGCTGGACTGGACTAATTGCGCGCATATTTATGACTAAGCAAAATGTCCAATTGGATTGCTTCTGCTTGAAAGACAGCAATACAACTTCAATGTTCACATGCATACACATACATGTGTACACATGAGTATGTTTACATGTATGGGCCTGTGTGAGTGAGATAGTTGCTGTCATTTGCTGATTCTCTGCTCTGGCAGCGCAAAGCAACAAAATGAAATGAATAAATCAGCAAGTAAGGCAAAGTCTAGTTTTGGGCTGCTGAGAGGTGGCTGGCTATATATAGAAACAATAGCAAAACGCAAAACCAATAGCAGCAACAAAAACAATGGCGAAATATATACATATGTACATATATCTGTGTATATGTATATACATATGTACATATGTATGTTGCTGCTGCTGCTGCTACTCAAGCAGCCGAGTCGAATGCATATTCAACTATGAACGCTCATACACATATGCATGCATGTGTGTGTGTGCGCGCATATAAATAAACTGATATGCATGTGTGTGTGTCTATGCAAAATGCTGACCAAATAGGCCGTGACCTGTTGTTCTATATATAGCAGCTATTATAAATCGTGCATAGCTATGAGAGTATAAATTTAGAAGCAGCAACATCGACAGAATCGCCAATAACAACAGCAACAACAACAACTCAACAGAACTCACAGCGCACATTGCACAAAAACAGAACTAACCAAAAAGAAACAAGTAAGAAAGCTGTAGTCGAGCCTGCTCGACTACGATATCCCCTGAGCCCTTCTTCGAACGAATAATATTCCAAGAATTATTCGATTCGTTTCTGCACGCATGCAAAACCACGGGCACACATAGACACTGATCTACGCTTGTATGCATGTATGTGTGTATGCATGTGTGTAAGCATTGCCAGCGTCTTGCGGTCTCGCTGCTTTGCTGCTGCGCCGCATTGATTTTGATGAGAAAACTTTGATGATTAATAATTCTGTTTCTAGATGGAGAATCGTATTGATATTTTCAGATTATGATTATGATATTCATATCTATATGCTAAACCAAACTTCATGTCTCTAGTATTTGAAATGCATTTTTTTCACATTTGGTGGTGGTGGGGCGAAGTGGGGACCGGAATCCAAAATCTGACAAAAAACCAAATTGTATTAAATTAGTATCTATATATATGCAGAATACTTGGAAGGTCTAACTCTAAAGATGAATTAGCTAGAATTTTATAACTGGTTCCCGATAAATTCGTTTATCGATAACTTTGCAAATATACAAGTTATCGAATTTCTGAAACAAACTCGTACTGCGCGTGCAATATACGGACCTAACACAAAAAGAATGAACTCTCTAGCTTTTGTATCTTCGGAAATCGACGCGTTCATACATACGGACGGACGGACAGACGGACATGGCTATATCAACTTTTCTCGTCACCCTGATCAAGAATATATATACTTTGTGGGATCTGCCACGCCTCCTTCTGCCTGTTACATACTTTTAACAAAACCATTATACCCTGATTTCCCATTTTCAATGGGCTCAGGGTATAAAAAAACAGCAAACCAAAAAGAAAAAAAAAGAAAAATAAATCGGAGAAGTCGGCATATGTTACCCTACATTTATTAGATGGTAATATTATTTACGTATTGGATTACGTTTAAACGTTAAAACTTATCAAATTAATATATATAATATAAATAAATTTATTAATGTAGCCAGCCACACACAATCAAAATTAAGTTAACTTGCATTTAGGCAAAATCAAAAGCCCCTCTTGTGCATAGATAGGGTGTGTTGAAAACATAACCAAAATACAGCAAGCGTGTGAGCGAATGAAAATTAGATAGACTAAGTGGGAGAGGCAGACAGAGAGAGAGAGAGAGAGAGAGAGAGAGAGAGAGAGAAAGAGAGAGAGAGAGAGAGAGAGAGAAATTGAATGTGTCGAAGAGAGCGTGCGCTTGCTTAAGCAACAGCTGCAGCTGATGCATGTGTAGGTATGTGTGTTTTAACTTTGTGTGACACTTGTAAGCAATACACTCACAGCGCAGCCGACGTGCTGCAGGTGCAGGCAATAAGTTTCATGCCAACATGCAGTTGTGTGTGCGTGTGTATGCATATTGGGAGAAAGGAAGAGAGACCGCATATTATACGAATGATGCTATTGCTGCTGTTGCGACGGAAGTCAGCTGTTTGCAAGAAGTTCGAAAAAGGCATTTCGTCGTCGCCAAGGTCAATTTTGTGTTGACATAGAAACCAGCAATATCAATAGTGGCAACAACAAAGAAGCACGTGTTCAAAACAAACATAAAAATGTACATACATATGTATGTATAAAGACATTCGGCATGTATTCCAATTGGAAACTAAAATATGTAATCTAATTGGTATGCATACGATAACAGTACTACATATGTTCACATCATTAAGCGTACACACATACTCACACACACACACACACACACACACACACACACACACACACACACACACACATATATATATATATATATATATATATATATATATACTAATGCATGTATGTATGTAGATCGTGTAAGTTGTAAGTTAGCTAGTATTAAAAAGCAGTAATACTAATAAAAATGTAATAATAATAATATTAATAATAACCCGACCCACTTCGTTGCTTACTTTGTTTTGAATGATAGCAGACAATTGTATGCGTGTCAGTGTATATACACATACATACATACATGTATGTAAGTACGTATGTTTGTATGTACGCTTCAATTTGTGTCTGTAAGTGTGTGTCTGTTTGTGTGTGTTTGTTTGTGTGTGTTTGTTTGTGTGTGTGTGTGTGTGTGTGTGTAGTACGTTAGTGTCGGAAAAAATTTCCAGCGCGCTCGTCTAAAAATAGACACATTTTGCGGCAACAGCAATTCGGGGCCCCTGGGGCGGACCATATATAATATGTGGGCGTGGCTCGTTCAGTTTTGGCTTATTTCGAAGTTTTAGCTGAGAGGTCGCTTTGTGTGTGTGTGCGCAGCACTCCCGCTCTCGCGCTGTGTGTGTGTGTGTTTCACCTTGACAAACGCAAAGCCAAACACCAACAACAACAACAAATGATTACACACACACACACACACATAAGCATAGACAAACAACTGTTAAAGGAGAAGCAGCTGGTAAATGGTAAGAATTGAAAGTGGAAAGGCCGACGAATTGGGCTGAAAATGGGTTGTTTTTGTTGTTGTTTTACCTTTTGTGTATTACAAATGAGGATATTATGGCATACACAAAGCTAACGATGTTATATAACGATGTGCACATAGGCATTCTATGTGAACGACACACACACACATATAAAGCGAAAGCAAGGTAGATAGATAGAGAGAGTGTGAGAGAGAGAGAGAGAGAGAGAGAGAGAGAGGGATGGAGGGAGGGAGGAAAGGCGAGAGTGAGATAGTTGCTGTTATTCTTGGAATGCCATTACAATTACAACGAACTGAGGCAAGTGGAAGTGACAGGTGCGTGCCTCTCAATGAAACATGAACGTAAGCGTAACAAATGACTTGGAATATGACTTGTCAACAGCCATGCCCCCTGCTCAACGTCCCCACGCCCTGTCCAGTAGATGTATAAGATATTAATAATATACAATTATCATAAGCAACGACCTCGAAGCACAAGTCAATAAAAATAACACACGAAAACAGACACACAGTAAATTCCAGGAAACGACACAAAAGGGAGAGAAAGAGAGGGATATATATTTTAGTGACAGTGGTTGCTGGGCAATTCCAAGGTTACCGAAAATTATATTAAAAATTCAAATTAAACTTCAATTAAGTTTACTTTTTATAGTCATTTATTTTCCAATATATTTTCCTAAGAAATTCATATATTTGATTCAATTCAGTTATCACAGCATTCGCAACCACTGTGCAGCACTAAATGACAATTCAGATTTCTGCTTCACTTGTCATGAGCTACAATAACAATGCACTCCTAAGCAGTAAAGAGAGGAAGAGTTGTGCGAGCGAGAGAGAAGTGTCTTTAGAGTCATGGCATTCAATTGGTCAATGAGGCCGCGTCTGATATTGCACGCGGCCATTGTTGTAATAGTGTAATAGTAAAAACGACATAACGGCCGAATTCTACTAGAAGTGAGAAGTATAGAACAAGCGAGGCAGCGCAAGCACGAGCAAGACGTAAAAGCGAAAAAGAAGCAGGGGCCATTAGGTTGACGCTGGCGCCGGGGTCGTCGTCGTCGTCGTCGTCGTCGTTACAAATTTCAAAGGCAAGTACATTTTTGTTGGGCTATAAATAGCACAAAATCGATAAACGAATGTTGTTCGGGTTGTTATTGTTGTTCATACAAACAAACAGACACAGAGGCAGCAGCGACAACAGCAGCAGGAGTAAGCGCCGGCAAGAGAGCTTGCTCCAAAAAAAAAAAAAAAAAAAAAAAAATATATATATATATATATATATAAAGAGAGGAGAAGAGCGAGCATGATATTACACGTGCTTGGCATTGACAGTGGCAGCAACAACTCAAGCTAGAAGTGACATTACATAGTCAGCACTACAAAAAAAAACAAGTAAGAAGGCTCTAGTCGAGACGGCTCGACTACGAGATCCCCTGAACCCTGCAAAAAAAGTGATACTCTTCTTCTTTACGAAACGCATGAGCGCGAGCTCTGCTAACCGTGCAGTTGCTGTCGTGGCTTGGGGGTGGGTTGGGCTATACTTTGAACTCCTATAACTCCATTTCTAGATGGATGATCTTAATGAAATTTTCAGAGTAGATTAAGAATATCCAAATGTATCTATGTGCCGAATTTCAAGTCTCTAGTATTTGAAATGCGTTTTTTTCAAATTGGGGGCGAAGGGGGCGTGGCATCCAAAATCCAAAAATTACATAATCTGCGTATTCATAATATCTATCTAAATATACAAATTTAAAGTCTTTCGCTAAAACGATGTAGAAGTTCTGCCCAAAAAACGTAAAAAATTGAAACGAATTTTCGATTTTTTATCGATAATTTGGAAATGGGATGAGTTATCGAAAAAACAAAATAAACTCGTACTGCGTAGCTAACATATGAGTGTTCATGTGAAATTTCAGCTCTCTAGCTTTTGTAGTTTCCGAAATCTCGACGTTCATACGGACGGACGGACGGACGGACGGACGGACGGACGGACGGACGGACGGACGGACGGACGGACGGACGGACGGACGGACGGACGGACGGACGGACAGACGGACAGGGCTCATTCAACTTATTTTTTTATGCTGATCAAGAATATATATACTTTATGGGGTCTGCGACGTCTCCTTCTGCCTGTTACATACATTTTCACAAAACCATTATACCCTGAATTCCCATTTTCAATGGGTTCAGGGTATAAAAAACACAAGTAAGAAGGCTCAAGTCGAGACGGCTCGACTACGAGATACCCTGAACCCTGCAAGAAAAGTGGTACTCTTCTTCTTTACGCACGTATAAGCGCGCGCTCTGCTAACCGCGCAGTTGCTGCCGGGGCGTGGGGGTGGGTTGGGCAAAACTTATGACGCTTATAACTCATTTTCTAAATAGACCATCTTTATGAAACTTTTAGAATATATTAATCTGACAAAAACCGAAATTGTATTCAATTAGTATCTATATATATGCGAAGACTTGGAGACTCTAACACTAAAGATGAACGAGATATAATTTTATAACTGATTCTCGATAAAGTGTTTTTGTCGATAACTTTGGAAATATAAAAGTTATCGAATTTCTGAAAAAAAAAAACAAACTCGTACTGCGCGTGTAATATACGAGTATAATACAAAATGAATGAACTCTCTAGCTTTTATATCTTCGGAAATCGATGCGTTCATACATACGGACGGACGGACACACGGATATGGCTATATCAACTTTTCTCGTCACCCTGATCAAGAGTATAAATACTTTATGGGGCCTGCCACACCTCCTTCTGCCTGTTACATACTTTTAACAAAACCATTGTATCCTGATTTGCCATTTTCAATGGGCTCAGGATATAAAAAAAAATTAACTTCTTTGTGCTACTCATGCATATAGAAACACTTTCCAATTAGTTGAAGAGAAGTAATTGTAAATTATTACTTATACATATTAATATTCAAAGCAACTTCTTTATGCTGGCAATGCATATAGGGACACTTTAATATTAATGCAAAAGAAATAGTAGCTGTAGATGTAACTATTTATTTTAAATTTTATTATATTTTTTTTATTATTATTACTATGTATTAGTATTATAATAATAATCTTACAGCATTTAGTGACTCTAATTGCATGGCCAGCACTGTATATGCTCTCTTACCCTGTAACAGTCGCACTCGCATTCACACTCACAATCTCACTCACGCAAAGCTCTCTTTTGAGTGACATTTCAGTCAGCAACGCAGCCGCAACCACTTGCTGGTCTTGGGTTCCGCCGTCTGCTGCTGTCACCCGACCATGGACAATGTTCTTGTTGTTTAGCCGTTGTCATTGCGTGCTACACGTTGCTGTTGCTGTTGCCGTTGCTTCTGCAAAGTCAGTTAGTGCTGCGCTGGCTGCGCGTAGCTGCGCCGCGACGCTGCTTGCATGCTGCTTTTGTATTCCCATTAACAGTTATTTTTGGAAGACACACACTCCTCTCTTTCGCCCTCCTTCTGTTCATCACTCTCTGTGTGTGTCAATGTATTTGTGTGCTTGTAAGCGCGCACTTAGCGTGTGTGTGTGCATTTTGAGTTATGTATTCAATTGTTATTACGCACAATAGCTCATTCGAGCCACCCAAACACACACCCACCCCATCGAAAGCTAATGGCTTCACTTACCACGTATTGGTATTCTATCGTCAGGACTAGACATTTTGCATGGACCTGTAAGACACGAAAAGAGAAGAGAAAAAGATTTTATTTAGTCAATTAGTCAGCAAATAAAATCTTATCCAATTGGAGTTGAATGACAGCCAAATTGGAATTGAGTACTGTTTGCTAACTGTTTCAATCGGTACATGTGCTTGCTGCGCCGTAATCGGCGGCGGATCATCAGATGCAATTAGAAAATTATTCCAATGGCCAAATGAATCATTTTATTAAAGGCTTCAATCCTTTCAAGCCGGTCATACGATTTTTTTGGTATCACAAATGGAAAATTTCAGAAAAATGTAAAAGCCCCAAATCAACTGAAACAATGCGAATCAGAAGTTGTGAATGATGTGACGACGAATTGGAAAATCAGCTCCATTTCTAGTTACTTACAAATTCATTGAAAAAATACAAAAGCACAAATACACATACATACATAAATATATGCATACATACACATACATACATTCATATATACACACACACACTCTGTAAGACAGATTAGCGCAGCCACAACAATGGACAACAACAACAAGTGTAAGAAGCAGGCGAATGAGAATAGCAGACGTCACATTCTGATAAGCGAGCCTCAGCGATCAGAGCGTGAGTGAGGGAGAGCGAGCGCGCATTAATGATAGTCCGTTAGTCTGCTTCGTCTGTTGCTTCGTCTTTCGTTACTCTGCTTCTGCTTTGCACTTGGCTCAGATTTCGGAAAATTTTCTGAAGTGATAATCGCTTGTTGTTTCTTCTTCTTCTTTGTACATATATAAATATGCATATACATATGTATGTATTTATATTTATTGTGTTGTCGATATCTGTTGCTAATTCCGAATGCCTGCTGAATGTTTGCCACCCCCTTCCCATACACGCACAGACACACACACACACACACGCACACACACACACACATGCAGAACACCTCAAATTCACCACGCTTCCAGCTGTGAATTGGAAATGTTGAAAAACTAAACGCCAGCGCAAGTGAAATAACGAATTGTGCTAGCAGAGGAGTGGGGGTAATTTTATTGCAGGTGGAACTTGTCGAATTGGGTCACAGGTGCATTAGACGAAAACAGGTGCAAGGTTTAATGCGTGGCAAGTACAGTTAGTCAGGCGCTTGTCCCGATGACCTTCACAATGCAAACAATTAGAAAATCCAATCGGAGTCCAGTTCAACTCCTGGCACCACCCATACACACACATACATGCACACAATTTCCGCTCACTAATTACAAAAACAAACTAAGGAAACAGCAAGTGAATAAAGTATATAAAGAACAAACAACAAATATCTTTCTGTATTTACATATGTTTGTATGTATGGGTATATAATACACAAACAATCCACAATAAAAACAGACGCCCCAAAATGACAACCCCAAATGAGAAATTTTAACCGATCCAATTGGAATTTGTCATTTCTTCGATTCCTCTTTCGTCTTCACGGAGCGTACGGTAAAAGGTTGTTAATTAAATACAATTAATATATTCAATGCTAGGAAAGCAATATATGTACATAAATAGAATCAATCAAATGTCAAATGTATTAATCAATATAAATGCAATTAAATCAACCAAGTGCAACAACAACAATAAATGAACAGAACTGCACATAAGGAGACGTTTAATCTACTTCTATGCTGCTATTAACAATGTAAAATTGTTTTTTTTTTTTTTTTTAAATTTACATATTTGCATGTTATGCATAGTACACATATATATAATTTAAGCTTGTAATGTAATTGAAATACTACGAAAATTACAAATATCCTTTTTTTTTATATAAATGATTTCTTTTCATATTTATATATACATTAGAATATGACAATACAGGGTATATGCAGGTAGGTCAGCTGCTGCAGAACTCTCATCCGCTCAGTAGCTCCCATTCTCTCTCTCACACTACCTCTGTTAAATGTAGAACGTAGAAGAATTCATCGAAGGCTCACAGCACAAAACAAGCACATTCGCACACACACACACATAATGCAAATATATGCATTTATTCATTAACATACGTACATGTACATATGTATGTGTAAATAGTTTTTACATTTCTGGTTTGCATAAACATTTGCTGCACACTGAAATTTTTTGGCGTGTGGCATCACAAAACAATTCGCATTCCAATTAGAGCAAATTACACGCATTTCGCTCTCGCATGCCCTCTCTTTCGCGCTGTGGGGCGCTCTCTCTGGGTTTCTTGTCTGTGACGAATTTGCTAATAGGCAGAGGAACAAAAACAAAAGCGCAACAAGCGGTAGTGTCAACGCAGCGCGTAATGGAATGACAAGTAAAATGAAATCAAATGACTTTTGCGCTCTATTTCAGTCCAATTCATGTTGTACAAGAGCAATGACGTCGACGTCAGCGTCAACGCAGTCTGTAAGAATAGACCCAAAATGCGCGTCACACAAACACAAAGCCAATTGCTCTAAATGTTGTTGTTGCTGTTATGTTAGCTGTTAATTTACAGCAAAATCTTACAAACAGATGTCAATTGAAGAAATGCTGCCGACGCCACATGTTGACGTCTGCCAAAGCTTAAATGATACTCTGCCGCGGCAATGGAACAGATATGCTCTGCCGCCATTGCCAGTGTTGATAACCGAAATGACAAAGTGAACCTAACCAGTTCAATGCGCTTAGCTTTGCTCCAGCTGCTGAAGCGAACATGATTCGATGCTGCTGGTTGCTGTTTTCTTTTTGCTGTGCGTTAACAATGGCCGTGGCAGAAACAGTAACCGCAGTAGGAGCAGCAGCAGCAGCAGGAGAAGCAGCGGCAGCACTGCCAACTTCATTACAAACTTTACGACAACAACAAATAGCGCGAGGCGAAAAATCGCCAAATACATACAGAACAACAACAAGAACAACGACAGCAGCAGCAGCAGCACTTCATTTAGCACGCACACACTTGTTACATAAATAACGGCGAATTGAGTGTGAGTAGCAGAAGGAAAAGAAAACAAGACGAAAAAGAAGTCGTCGTCACGCTGAACCTGAGAAACGACGGCTGCTCAACATTCATACACTCACACACACGCACACGCATGCCTGTGATCTAATAAGAATTTTTTGAATTGGACAAAAGCACACACACACACACACTCATGCTTACATACATACATACCTCTTCAAAGTGGCGCGAACTGCTGCGACTCGGGCCTATAATTGTTGTTGATTTTAATTTTGCTGTTGTTATTCTTGTTGTTGCGCTGCTGCCAACGCGCGCGGCGACGCACACGCACACGAACGACGCTTTTCCAAAACTTGCGTTGTACGAAACAAAAAAAACTTTTCACAATGCGAAAATTATTATTAAAAAAAAATAAATAAATAAATAAATAGTCTGGCAAAAAAAATGTAAAAGCAACACAGAAACTAAAGACGACTGCTCGCTCTTCCACACTCGCTTTCTCGCTCGCACGTTCGCCCATACACATATGTATGTGAATGTGCGCACACAAACACCAGAGCAGCGACAACGACGAATTCACGACTTTTCGTATGCGTGTATGAGTGCGTGTTTTTTTTTTTACTTTATTTCATTTTTTGTCACTTCACATATTCACAAACAGATTCGCATTTATTTCATTTTTTTGTTGTACTAGAATTTAGTACTAACACTACTGAAATGTACAAACGTACATGGATATGCATGTACATCTGCTGTTTATTATTTTTTAATTTAAATTTTTTGCTCTTCCGTTTTGTTGTTGTTTCGCCCACAATTTGATCAGCTTTTAGTTGTATTTTTCGCACTTGCTTTTCACCACTGCGACATTTGTTGTTGTTTTGTTGCTGCTGTTGTTGATACTGCAGCCACTTTACTGCACGCGTAATTCGTGGGGTAAAACATAAAAAAAAAAAACAACAAAAAAATAGACAACAAAAAATTACCCAACACTAGTGCAACAACAGCTGTTCACACCGTATTTTTTGTTGTTGCTCGAACGGACTCCTTTTCTAGCTTAAATTCAAATTGTGTGTGAATATATTTGTTGAGCTCTTTTTGCCTGACGAAGCAAAAGCGGATAGTAACAACCGTCTCCGACAAAGAAGAGCGTAAAAATGAACAACAAAAATGTGAGAGGCCATACTATCGATAGCAATCGGTACGAAGCTATCGGTCAATAGGAGAGCTCCAATAGCGCTCTTGCTGTTGCTGTTCTTACATTTGCAGTGCTTTTAAGCACTACACCCAGAGTTGTATTTCGTATAAATCACTCGCGAGTTCAGCGCCGGAATTAAAATTTCAAACTTTACACAATTGCATTTTGTAAGGACATTTATTTGAAGCGCATAAAAAAAAGAAAAAAAAAAAAGACAATATTATTTATATATGATTGTGTAGCGATGAGTGTTTGAATATATAATGTGATATCATAAGTCCCAGTTAAGCTCAATAATAACCGTAATGACCATGATGATAGGGATAATAGCCATGATGGCCGCCGTAGTAGGGCGCAGCATGATGCACGTACTCATAGCCACCATAGTAGGGCGTGGCCAGGCCATAGCCGCCATAATGTCCATGTCCCAGTCCGTAGCCGCCATATCCATGGCCGTAGTGGCCATAGCCAAACCCGTAGATGCCGCGCTTCTCCGTCTTCTTCTCGCCCAGCGTCGACTCGAGCTCAGCTTCTGACGCAGCTCCAGCTGCTGCTGCGGGCTCAGCAATGGCCGCCAGGCAGCTTCCCAGACTCACAGCCAACACAACGAAGACACACTGTAAAATGTCGAATTATCGAATTAGTCCTGTTTAGCAGCTGCGACTGCTGATTCGGCTCGACTCGGCTCGGCTCGGCTCGGCTCCTGCTTACCAGGAATTTCATGATGAGGACTTATTTCAGTGGCGAATCTTTTTGCTGAAGATGTGATGGCAGCAGCTGCTGAGCTGATTTGTTGATGGTTGGCAGCCGGCGCAGCGTATTTATAGTTTTGCTACAGTTTGGAATTATGCAAAGCAAAAAATAAAAATAATAATAATAAAGTACAAAATAGAGAAAAAAAAGAAAGAAAAAAAAAAACAATAACAACAAGCTCTAGCTGTTGCGATTGTTGCATTTGATGTCGTATTGAATGCTTGACAGCCTCTGCTGTGACTGCTGCTGCTGCTGCTGTACTACAGTAATAACTCGACAAGCGAATTTCATTGCCTCGGAGCTGCTGCGCTGAGGTTTGATTGAAGCTTAAGCAATGAAAGCTAAAAAAAAATTGAGCTCGTTCAGAACTGTAAGAATTATTCAAATGTTTTAATAATATTTTGAACCAATTTAAAAAAAAATAAATAAATAAATAATAATAAATAAATAAGAATAATAAAGAAATATTAATATTAATTAAATAAATATATAAAAGAATCAAAATAATAAATCAAGTAAAAATTTTGTTTAATATTATTTATTAGTTAACAAATAAATAAATGAATGAATATAAATAATATATAATTAAATTAATTAATAAATAAACAAAATAAATTAATAAATAAACCAAACAGCTTCCTTTCGTTTGGCCGATAAGTCGATTCACGCTTTTAAGCAAAGTTTATGTTGAATGTTGTAGTTCCGTTTTGTTTAGAAATCGATTCATGTGATTGGTTGGTTCTAACTTTTAAAACTTAAATCTAATTTATTATTATTATTATTATTATATTATTATTATTATATTATTTATTATTATATTATATTAATATTATAGTACAATTGTATAATATTTAAAGCATAACTTACTCTTTCCTTTATCTTCATAATTTTAATATAATGCAAAATCGAGCTGATTCGCTCAAGCGTATGCCTACTGTATTATGGGTTCTGTTCGGGCTTGAAATGATGCTGAGAGCTTTTATAAATACATAAGAATTGAAGTCAACTAAATGATGCTATTTTTTAGGCAGCTAGTTCGTATAAAAGTGTATTTACTGTATTCTCTTATCGGTTCGAAAGCCTTATAGTAAACAAATAGAAAATTGTTTAAAAAAATCCATATTAAGTTTTCTATTACTTATTTCGTAGTTATTTCGTTAATCCGTATGCACACTGTACTTTGATTCGATTTGAAAACATTTTTTCTAGTCACAATAAACCGTTATTAATTGTGACTAGAGACTTTTCATGCATACATTCTTCAGCTGGTTCGTTTAAGCGTGTATTTACTGTAGCTCATCGCTAGCCGGTCCCAAAAAGGTCAGCTTTAGCTGCAGCCGCAATCCCCAGCGCTTGGCCTAAGTGGGCGTTGTTACTAACGTTTCAACGAGCCCCTCCCTACGTCCCATCGGACCACTCCACCCCTTGCCCCTGCCCCACCCACTTAGAACGCTCATTGCAGATTGCATAAAGAAATATTTCTTAGGCAATAGCCAAGACGGAAGCCGGCCGAAAACGGAGTTGGTGGCACAGTTAATACCTGCTAAATGCGATCGGGTGTCGCTTTCACTTGCAATGCGATACGCCGGCAGCTGCTGCAACATGCAACACGCAACATGCAACATGCAACATGTTGACAAACCGAGCCATATAGATTACCAGTGACTGGCTGCAGAGGGCGTGCCAAGTCAAATGCCAGAGACCCCGTGGGAAAACATTATTAATAACTAATTCAAATACGATTTTGCTGCTGCTGCTGCTGCTGCTATTGGCGTTGTTGTTTATAATGTTCGTTTGTGTTTTCTTGTTTAATTAAGTCAGCAGCAAGAAGCAAAAGCAAAATCAGTTAATAAACTCTGCACGATCTACAGATGGCTTGAAAACATTCTACAACAACAGATATTCATCATTCGAAAAACTATTTTAGATACTCTATCAGAGTGGGTTTCACGATATGGATGCTCTGTAGAAAATACTTTGAATTGCGGTGCAGCAAAAAACAATTTTTTTGTATTTACTATGATCTACTACGAAGCTGAATTCGCATCTCAATCCCAGCTTGAACTTGAGACTGAAACTGAGAAGAGCTCTAACATAACTAAGGTTTGGCTGCAGTTGAGCTTTTTAGGCTTAAAAAAAATTAAAGGATTACCACTTGAAGCGATTAAAAATGTGTTGTTCCAATCTCTTTCAGAATAAGAGAAATGAATGAGATTAAAATTATTTAAGAAATTTCAAAATTCCCATAGATGCAAACATCTACCATAATAATGAAATTTATTATAATATTTTATATTGGAAATAAGTGCCTTAATAAATAATATGCAATTATGCACAATTCATACATATTGCACAAGAAAAATAATAAATAATAATTTGTATTAATACATTTTGTGAGATATAGATACAGAGAAAGTCATTGAAATATAATAGTATGCTCATAAAAATATTAATGTGGCAAGGCGCAGTACTATTTTTATGAGTGCAGCTGTATGTAAATCTCAAACATATATAAATATATATTTTTAGTTTTTCTGAAACTTAAAGTTTTTTTTTTTTTTTTTTTTTTTTTTTTTAAATTCTAATAATAATCTTAATATTATTATATAATATACATTTGTTTAATCCAAGTTGTATAGTAGATACTATATTTACGCTCTAATTCGAATTTAAAAGTAATTTTCTTTGAATATGATTTTAGATTTGAATTAATATATATTTATATATTTATATTTTTTTTTTATTTGCAGTGTATTGCGCAAGGCGAACAATGCAACAAGTAAGAACACTGCAAAGACGAGTGCTACTGACTGCGTAATACTCGCTCAAGTACCATAAACTATTCTGTTCAAAGATTTTATATTTTCGACTTTGTTATTTATATTTCTGTATTCAAATCTCATATTTCATAATTCATATTTCATATTTCAAATCTCTAGCTTCATACATAAGCAATGCATAAAGCCAATATACTCGTCTTATCATTCCATGAATAGGTATGAAAAGGAAATAAAATATGTAAGTAACAAATTTGAATTCTTATCGACATAATCCGAGGTGCACGACTTCTCTTTTAATGCTTAGCCAGAGGCTAGTGGGTAGTGAGCAGAGAGCAGAGGGCAGAGGAAGCTAATCAAATGCAAAGAGATAATAAAGGATGGACGACCTTGACCGGATGCAGCGGGGCATGGGTGAGGTGAGGTAAGCGAGGTAACTGCTGACTGCGCTGCATAGTAATTGCTTTTGTCTGATCAAACTGTGAATGAGACTAAAGCAACAACAACAACAAGAAATTCAACTGCAACATTGTTGAATGAAGCGCAGACAAAACGAACGAATGGCAATTGGTAACGTTTTTCACAAGCGGCTCCAATGTGGGCGGGCATCGTCATTGTCTACGGCCTGCTCATGATTTCTTCTTCTTCTATTTTAATTTTTATTTTGTCTTACGTTAATATTAATCAAATGCATATCGAGTTGCCACACGTTAAGGTTAATGCACGCGACTCTATATAAGCGGAAATTGGCCTACAATTGGCTGCGTGACACGAGTTTTGAATGTGAGACACGGGCTAAATAGTATATTGGTCAAAAGTTAAAAATCTGTATATGTATATGCATATGAAATTATTTCAAACCTATTCAAGCTCATGAATAAACTTTAAAATGAATATATGTATATATAGACAAAGTGAATTTTGAACTAATTAAAATAAGTGTCTTATTAAGAGTCAAAAGCAATTGGAAAATTTGTTAAAATTAAAAAAGAAAATCTTTCAAAACATAAATATTTTCCAGCATTTTTACCTAATACTAGGAAAAACTATATAAATATTTATACAAATATATTAAACGAAACAAACTATTAAACTGGATATATACTTTTTTAAATTAAAAAAAAAAAGATAAGAATTCTGTGAATCCATAAAAATAAGTGATAAACAAAAGTCGTGCGTGATTAGCGATATAAATCGCATGCTGTTAGACAGTCGCAATTGCGGCATGCGGCCATCTCTAGCGGCTCGACAGCTGTGCTGGTCACGATGCCAATCACAGCGCCGATGACAACATTTGGCGATTGCCCCAACAGATTTGCTAATATTGTTCTTGCCACAATCTGGGCATGTTGATGGCCTTTAATAGTGTTCTGGCTGATTTATAGCCGCATTGTTTGCAACGGCAACTACGTCAAGGTCTCGCGATTGATGGAGCCCACCTGGTTGAATATTACACAACAAAAAGCACCACAAATGCACAAATTGTCTTGAAACTATTTATTACGCTTAACAAACATTACAAATAAGAAAACCGATACACGCATATGGGACATGCGTTTCTTTAGTATTTAAGCTCCTTAGCCTTGTCGTGGGCGCCCTCGTCGAGGAGCTTCAGCTCTGCCTGCTTCTTCTCTGGCCGGATAACAGTGTAGTAGTGGTAATATCGCATGCCAATCATATAGGTGCCATATAGGGTAACTCCGATACAAGCGTAGACAGCGCCTCGGTGCAGTTTGTCCAGCAGTGTGCTTGCGTTAAGCGGCTTTTTTTGCATTGTTGTTTGTTACCGCACTCTTATTGGGAAAAAAATCGTGCGACACTTAGACTGTTAGCGATGTACAAAATAAAAACATCGAATTTTTGTGAGAGTATGCGTAAACTTTGTTTCCTTGGGTATATCGATTGTTAGTTTTTCTCGATTATTGCGTGCGTTACCTGCCTACTTGATGAAAGCCTCTCATCGACTCGCATCTCTCGATAACAGCACGCCTATCGTGTTTGTTGTGCACACAGATTTTTGTTTACAGCAGCAGAGTTTGGCCTGTTGTTTATTTTTTGCCTTGCAAACTATGATCTGCCGTTTGTGCCTGTTCGATTTGGATAACTCGCTCTCCATATGCATATTCAGCGATGCCCAACACGACCTCTCGACGGCCATAGCTAAATATTTACAGATCGAGGTGGAAATCAAATGCATAGAAAATGTGTGAAAAAGTTCATTTGAGTATTGAAATTTTGCCATCTTCCCCAGGTGACGATCAATGATAGTATATCCACCAACCTATGCAGCACCTGCTGGCACCAGTTGAGCGACTTCCAGCAATTCTGCAAAATGGTGGCTGAGAAACAACAAACGCTGCAGCTGAAAATGGAGCCCGAACCGCCACCCGAGCCAGCGATTATCGTTTGGAACACGGAGTCACCGATAGAAACGAAGCTGGTCTTCGATGACAACGACGATTTTAAGGATCATATACTATGCGAGCCGGAGATCGATGTGAACGATAATACAAGCATGGCCAATAAATCCGATTCACAATCCAACACAAGCAACAGCGAGGATGCCTTCGACTTGGAGTTCGAGCACCCAGCTAAAAACAGAGCGGAGTTGCCTTCTCCGGCAGCTTCTAGCCAGCGAGAGACGCGCTTGCTGCGACGCACTGCAGCGAAAGCTTGTGCAGCTCCTGCCACGCTGCCCGATTTACAAATAATAAAAAAGGCACGCGGCCGACCCAAAGGCACAAATGCCAAAGCCAAGTCCAAATCGAAGACGAAATCTAAGCCAAAGATTGTGCAGCCTAAGCCCAAGCCGGATGCCGCAGAGCTGCAGGCGAAGCGCAGCAGCATCAAAGAAATGGACGACTACATTGCGGCCAATGTTAAGCTCGACTGCTGCCTTTGCGCCGCCCCCTTGCAAAACTTCTTCGACCTGAAGCGCCACTTTCGCTCCGAGCACAAGTGCACCGGCTACATGGAGTGCTGCAACAATCGCTATAAGAAGCGTACGCTATATGTGGACCATCTGCACTATCACAAGGATCCGCAGTACTTTAGCTGCCAGCCCTGTCGCAAGAGCTTCCTCAACCGCAACAGCCAGGATATGCACATGCTGCGCTTCCATTCCGACCAGCAGCAGCTCGTGCATCAGTGCAACATCTGCGAGGCGCGCTTCGCCAAAAAGTTTCTGCTCACCATGCACATCAAGGGCCACAAGGGCACCGAGCGACCAGAGGTGTGCGACACTTGTGCCAAGAGGTAGGTGACAAGATTTGAGATCACTAGGCTAATCGGAGTTTGGTATGATTCCTAATTGCTAGTCAGATCGAGCGAATCTATCAGTCAGTCAGTCACTCAAGGAGGGAATCTGTCAGACAATCAATCAATGCATGTCATTAAGTCAGTTTTTCTATTAGTCAACTAATCATCTGTCTGTTAGTTCAATCAATCAATAAGTCTATTAGTAAATCATGTAGCATATCTGTTAGTCAACAAAATAGCGAATCTATCTAACAGTCAGTCAGTCAAGTGGCGAATGTATTACTCAGTCAGTCAGTCAATCAGAGCTTATCATTCAATCAATTTCTCTGCTAGTCAACTTAGTTTATAAGCTGAACATATCAATGAACCAATTTCTTAGTCAACTAATTTGTCTCTTAGTCCAATCAATCGACTCAGTCAGTATTATAAGTCTTTCAGTCATTCAGTCTGTCAAATAAGCTATTAATCAGTTAAACAGTCATGTAAGCGCTTAAACTTCTTATAGATGATATATATGTAGATGCATTTACAGCACATAGTGTAGACTGCCGTCTAGCTTTGTCTGTCTCTCTATTATGCTATCTATATCACTATCTCTCTCTCTCTCTCTCTCTCTCTCTCTCTCTCTCACACTCTTCTCTTTTCTTGCTAGCTTTCGCACCAAGTTAGAGCTAACGGCACACATAAAGCGAATGCACACCACGGACTTTACGCCCATCATCTGCGACATTTGCGGCGTCAACTTCCGATCGAAGGCAAACTTTCTGATCCACAAGAAGGCGTTACATCCGGATGGGCCCGTCGCCGAGGTGCAATGTAATCTTTGCAGCCGTTGGCTGCGGGATGAGCGTAGTCTGCGCAAGCATCTGGCGCGGCACGACGATCGCGATGGCGACACCAAGTATCGTTGCGTGCTGTGCAGCGCAGAGAAGGCCTCCCGTGTGGCGCTGAGCAGTCACATGCGCTACCATCACTCGACCAAGCGGCACAGCTGCTCGCTCTGCGGCAAGGAGTTCAAGCTTCCGAGGGCATTAGCAGTGAGTAATATGAGATAAATTGATCCTCTTTCTGCTTGGTTAACATCAATTATGTAATTGCAGGAGCACATGGCCACCCATACAGGCATCGACCTATACTCCTGTCCATTCTGCACGAGGACTTTCAAATCTCACGCGAATATGCACAACCACAAGAAGAAGATGCATCCCAACGAGTGGGTGCGCAAGTACACGCAGCCAAGTGCGGCGGGCACTGCAGGCGGGTCAGCTGTGGAGAAGGATGTGCTAGATGATGAACAATCTGAGCACGCGGAGCAGCAGCCGGTGGCCCGGATTGAGCCCTCCTTTGAATACATGCCCAATGGCGGTGTTGTTTGTCCACTTTGAACGCACATGTATTATATTTTTGTTGTTGTTTATTGGCTGAATAGTAAACTAAAGTTAATTTTGTATAGCATAAACTTAAAATGAATAATGATGATTTAGCTTTTGATTGCGTGTCCTTTGTTAGCACTTAGTTGTCCGTCTCGTTCTCGGCCAGGATGGTGCGTATCTTCATGAGCAGCTCTTTCTTTACTGCGTCGGGCACTAACATCCGCGCCTTGGGCGTTACCTCTGCTATAAGTTGTTCCACGCTGAGGCTGTTGTTTCCGTTCTTTTCTATCAGTATATTTCGACAGAGCAAACGCACTTCGTCTCGCCAGCCGCACTCCGTTAGGCGGTTGCAGAGCAGATCTTTTATTTTGGAGCGGTCACCCGACATGATCGTGTACTGGTCCACTGTGTTTGAAACGGTCATGGCTGATTAATGTGTTGCTATTTAATATTCTGAATTGTTAAAATTTTGTTGTGCATTTATAAATGACAAATAGAGTGGAGCCAAAATGAATAAAACTATCGTTTGTAGGTAGGCTACTAGGTCGATTAGTTTTTACACTCATCAGTTTGACATCGATAGCATTCCTTTAATGGAAATATTTGAGCCTGTTAAATTTATATATTCTAAATTATATTTATGTTAAATAAATAAAAATAAGTAAAATATATAAATAAATATAAATTAGTTGAAATATGACTATACCGTAATTTTCAATTTTTTAGGACGAATTTTTCAATTTGCAATAAATATATGAAGAATACATAGCTTATTTTTTAGTTAATACATAGAATTAAGGGATTATACAATGCAAATATTAAGCATTTCAAGAGCAAGATAATATTATCTTGTGTTATGCGATATGTGACTTATATATATCGAAATGCATATTTAATATATCGATATCTTGGCTATGGCGCTGAATTCAAAACTAAATCAAAACGATCAACTCGCCCTGCATATACAAATAGCCGAATTAGTCTGCCCCAATTATGTCTGGTTGTTAAGTAGCACGTTGACCTTAAGCCAAATTAGCAATACACTGATAGACATTGATTTTACAAAGTGCACGTTATCAACAGCAACAAGAGCGGGAACTAAGTTACCAACAAGTCAAGTTAAATCAATAAACTTGTAAATATCCAATGTGTAAGTATTCCAGTAAAGCGTTGTCAGTTGCGGAATTCGCGCGACAGCAAACAGTTATCCCCATTACATACATACATTACAGTTGAATTGGCAAATGCTCTGTTGGGCCAACGAGGACAAACTATCAAGGCAGCCTAAACGGGATCCGCAGAAGTATCCCGAAATATACAAAAATCTGCTATTGCGCTCTAGTGTGCCCATTGTGAGTGAAGCGGAAGATACAGTGGCAACAACAATGGCACCGCTGAAAGCCGTTGAGGTCACCAGCAATCAAAAGCACATATATCTTGAAAATCGCAAATTCGATCACCGATTGGTCAAGGACAATCTGCTGGACAGATGGCCGACAGCGGATCGGAACGAGTACAAAGAGCGCAAGGACCATCGCAACCTCATGGAATCATATGTATCATTAATCAAACTATCATCCACACACATATAAATATATATATATATATATATATATATATATATAGCTTTTGCACTACGCACTGTAGAAATAAACACATTCGAAATTTATAGATTTATAGTAGGCGTTGAGCCAGGTGAAAAGGATTTGTAGTCACACAAGTTTGTAGAGCTCTCAGTCTTCTCACAGTCTCGAACGAGTACAAGTCGAATCGGAGTATTTATTTCTTTTTATTTGTGACTAGAATTATTAGTGAAAAATCCAAATTTCAAGTGCCATTAAAATTTGCAAGTAAAACACGTAAATCATCACAATGGCGGGTCACGACGGAAACGAAGGTTTGCCATCCCAGAGCGTCATGTATTCTCAATTGCAGCCGTGGAGCCATGCGGGCGCCCCGCCCTGCATGGAGCCCATCAGCGGGTCGACGGTGCCATCTCGTGTGGCCGCCTCCTATGCGACGACGCAGCGGCATCCGTGGCGACCCAAGATGGCATTCGAGATGATCGAAGTGAAGCATATGCCCGAGCAACCGGTGACCAATCAGATGACGCAGCCGTGCTTTGTGCCGCAAGGCATGAAAACGGAGGGCATGATATTTCCAAATCTTGTCACCGGCTTTGAGCGCAATCCCCAGCATGCCGCTCGTGCGGCGCTCTACACGCGCTACACCAACAACGAGTGGCACAGCAATAATCTCAACATCTATGGCGAAGCTGACACGAATCGGTGAGGGACGATGTTCGTCTGTGATAATGATAATTTCTCTATGATATTTATTTTGCAGCAATATGTCGGAGCGCATGCGCAATGATGCAGTGCGTCTTATGCGAGAGACGGATGAGACGGCGTCGATGGGCCAGCGGGATGCCGGACGCCGCTTGGGCGAGCGCATTACGGACCTGACCTTTTGGCGCAACGAACTTAATGCTGAGCTGGAGAAGCTGATCAGCGAGATGTCCGACATAAATGACTTGCAGCGGCAGTGCAGCAAAGCGATGCTGGATTTGGAGATACCGCTGCACATTGCCCAAGAGTGTTTGTTCCATCGTGAAGGCCGGCAGGGCATGGAGCTGGTGCATGATATCGTGGAGAAGGCGCTGCTGCTGGAGATCAATCATTTGCGCAATTCGCGCGACCGTCTCAGCGGGCTGCAGGAGAAGATTGCCAAGCAGGCCATCGATTGCCGTGGCGCTCAACACCTGCTGGAGATCGATGTCACACAGAAGGAGTCCACTATGGGCATCGACTCCATGTGCCACCGCCTGAACAACTATAGCCGTGGCATCACTTACTTCGGTGGCATCGAGAAGTACGATCCTACGGTCAGCACACAGGATTCCTGGGCACTAGCCAGTAGTGAGCATGTGAAGCGGTAAGAGTACTTCAAAGTTCACTATCCGAATCCTGCGTAGGCTCATTCATTTGCTTGCTCCTCGGTTTCAGATCTCAGGCAGAGCGGGCTAAGCTGTCGCAGCTGCGCAGCGATTCACAGAATGTGGTCAATGCTGTGGCCGCTTCCGTCTGGGACTTCTGGAACAATACGAACAACGCGCTCGATAGACGGGCTCAGGAAATGGCCGGAGCCAAAAGTCGCGTCCAAATGCATCTGCAAAAGGTGCAACAGGAGCTGTTCGACATGGAGAAGCATCTATTTCTCCTGCAGAAGGCCATACAGGACAAGTCGAATCCACTTAAGGTCGCCCAGACACGCCTCGAGGCTCGCTCCCATCGCGAGGGCATAGAGCTGTGCAAGTAAGTCATGAATACATATAAAATATTTAGTTATTGAATGAAATGGATGATCTCTTCAATTGCCTCATCACCAGGGATACGGCTCACGATCGTCTTGTGGTGGAGGTGCAGGACTTGCAGAACACTGTTGATATGCTGCATCACAAGCTGCAAGAGGCGGAGGCCACTCACCAATCGTTGCTCAAATCGCGCTGCATGCTGGAAGAGGATTTGCGTAATAAAGTGAATGCATTGTTCATCGATCGTGAGAAGTGCATGAGTTTGCGGCGCTCTTTCCCCATAACGAACTTAATTAAATATTAAATTGGGTTTTCGCACCTTTTGTCAATTTAAATTTTTACCACATAGTCCCTATGTCGAGTGCAGTCCTTAAATACAAAAATCTATGCATAAATAATATATATGTATGTGATTGTTTCATTGTTTGATTGGCGAACAGCGGAACAGCTTATCGATAGAGCTATCGACAGCCAGGAGAGAGACACGATGTAATGTGGGTGCATCGATAACAAGTATCGCATTAAGAAAAGGGTTTATCTATCGTTATGCTGATAAACCAACAAATTTAATAGCAAGTGGCTTTTTGGTCGTCTTCAGGTAATTAATGTCATTCGAGCTTCAAACAATTTGCATAAATTCATAAAAAGTTACTATTTAGAATGGTTGCTTTGCACTAACTGCCAAGTACCCAGCAAAATTATGTCAAGTGTCTTAAGAAAAACTTTGTAGCACAGTTTGCCGGCTGTATTAAATCTATTCAAATCAAACAAAGTTCGATCAGTACAAATTAAATATTTAAAATAGCGAAAGCAAAGCCGGCTAAAAAGCCGGCTCCAAAAATTTATTATTATTTTTGTGTACTTTTTTCGCGTACCTAATTTATATTTATCCAAAATCGTTGCCGGCTGCAAGGGTATCAAAACTTCTGACGTGTTCCATAAATTTGTTGATTTGTCAGCAATAGCAACTCGTATTTAACGCAATTTGATATATAATAACTGTAAACATTCCAGTGGAAGTCCAGCATTGTTGGAAGACTATCCACGCATATAATCGAAGGACTGACTGTGCAGCTGGGAACTGTGGGCATTCAAAATGCGTTGCTCATTGTTCATTTGCCTCATCTTTGGGGCGCTTCTCAACTGTGGCGCTGGCGTTGATCCAAGCAATTTCAAGACTTGCGAGCAGAGCAGTTTTTGCAGGTACGTTATGAGCAGGTTAACACACAATTTCACCTGTTCTCTTATCTTTATGTTACATACATACATATGTAGAAAGAGAGGGAGAGAGCGAGAGAGAAAAAGAGACACCGAGTAGAGTAGATCAAGCAACGATGGGGTCATTCAAGGTTTAACAATCTTGACTTGCATAGATAAATAAATAAAATATATTTCAAATAATATTAAATATTATTTGTATACAATGATTAATCGGAACTTTACACAAATTTTCTGCGATCCTATTCCATAATAATCTGCGAGGATTTTAATCTTTCTCTATTGTATTTTCAATCCCTCATATATCTTTTGCAGACGTTCGCGCAAGGTGCAAAGTTCGGGCAGCAAATATGCCCTCATACGAGGCACTCTGAATACGTTCTCTGATTCGATGACTGCCGATCTGATCAACAAGGAAAATCACCATCAGTTTACGCTTAAGCTGGAGGCGCTTGTGGGCAACACCTTCCGTCTGCAGATTGATGAGAAGCAGCCGTTGCGTCCACGCTATCGTGTCGAGCATGCGCTGAAAGGCAAACCGCAGACGGAACGTATAACTGTGCAGGAAACTGATGAGCTGACCATTACGGTTGGCTCATCCAAGGCAGTGATACATGGCGACCCCTTTCGCATTGACTTTTATGAGCACGATGTGCATGTCGTCTCGGTGAATGCCAAGAACTGGCTATACTTTGAGCATTTGCGCCAGAAGGCACAGGCTCCTGCAGAGCCAGCCGAGGGCAGCGACCAGGCACACCAACAGCAGGGTCAGCAAGAGAATAGTGAAGAGATGCAGCCAGTTGGAGAACCAATTGACGATCCCGGCGCATGGGAGGAGAACTTCAAGTCGCATCATGACTCTAAGCCGTACGGACCACAGGCCGTTGCCCTCGATTTCTCTTTCCCCGCCGCGGAGATGCTCTTTGGCATACCCGAGCATGCCGATAGCTTTCAGCTGAAATCAACCTCCGGCACGGATCCCTATCGCCTATACAATTTGGATGTCTTTGAGTATGTTGTGGACAGCAAGATGGCCCTCTATGGCTCTGTGCCAGTGCTCTATGCTCATGGGTAAGGGCATTAATACTTTGAGTCCACTTAAACTTTTTGACATTGACATCGACATCCATTATTTGTTTGCAGTCCAAAACGCACCGCTGGCGTCTATTGGCAAAATTCCGCTGAGAGCTGGGTGGACATCTATACAACTGAGTCGAATGTGGTTTCCTCCTTGGTGAATTTCGTATCTGGCTCGAGGAAGTCGACACCACCTGTGGCTCACTTCATATCTGAGTCGGGCATTGTAGATGCTTTCATTATGCTCGGACCCAAGCCTTTGGACGCGTTCAAGCAATATGCAGCTCTGACTGGAACACACGAATTGCCACAGTCGTTCGCGCTAGCCTATCATCAGTCTCGTTGGAACTACAACGATGAGCGCGATGTCACCTCCGTTTCGGCCAAGTTTGATGAGTTCAATATGCCCATGGACACCATGTGGTTGGATATTGAGTACACGGATGGCAAGCGCTACTTTACCTGGGACAAATTTAAGTTCCCCGAACCTCTGACTATGATCAAGAATCTCACTGAGCTGGGACGCCACTTGGTCGTCATCATTGATCCGCATATCAAGCGCGATAATGCGTACTTCTTCCACCAGGATTGCACGGAGAACGGCTATTATGTGAAGACGCGTGAGGGCACTGATTATGAGGGCTGGTGTTGGCCAGGCTCTGCGAGCTATCCGGACTTCTTCAATCCCGTCGTACGCGACTATTATGCCAGCCAGTATGATTTGTCCAAATTCAAGACGGTCTCCAAAGATGTGATGATCTGGAACGACATGAATGAACCATCCGTATTTAATGGCCCCGAAGTAACCGCACCCAAAGATCTGGTCCACTATGGCAATTGGGAGCATCGCGATGTCCACAATCTCTATGGCCACATGCACCTGATGGGCACCTTTGCTGGCCTAAAACAGCGTGATCCTCACCAGCGTCCCTTCATCTTAACGCGCGCACATTTCGCTGGCTCGCAGCGTTATGCAGCCATTTGGACAGGTGACAATTTTGCGGATTGGACGCATCTGCAGCATTCAATCAAGATGTGCCTCACCGAGGCTGTAGCTGGCTTCTCGTTCTGCGGCGCCGATGTGGGCGGTTTCTTTGGTAATCCGGACAATGAGCTGTTGGAACGCTGGTATCAGACCGGCGCCTTCTTGCCCTTCTTCCGTGCTCATGCTCATATCGATACCAAGCGACGTGAGCCGTGGCTGTTCCCTGAGCGCACACGGACGGTCATCAAGAGTGCCTTGCTGACGCGCTACAGCTATTTGCCATTGTGGTACACCAGCTTCTATGAGCTGGAGCAGACAGGCGCACCTGTAATACGACCACTGTTGACCCACTATCCTGCCGATAAGGAGGCCTTTGCCATTGACAATCAGCTGCTGGTGCAGCACCGCCTCCTGGTGCGTCCTGTGATGCAGCAAGGTGTTAGCAAGGTTGATGTCTATTTCCCGGCCATTGATGACAAGAAGAACGGCGACTATTGGTACGATGTGGACACATTCCAAAGGCAGGAGCGTGCCGGCTATGAGAGTATACCCGTTACCGATGACAAGGTGTGTAAATTGCATTATTTTCAATCTTCTGCTGCTCTATCTACTAAGAATCTTCTCTTCCTTAACAGATACCCGTGTGGCAGCGTGGCGGCAGCATTGTGCCCAAGAAGGAGCGTCCACGTCGCTCTTCCAAGCTGATGCTGAACGATCCGTATACTTTGGTCATCTGCCTGGATCGTCAGGGCAAGGCCTCTGGCACGCTCTTCCTGGACGATGAGAAATCGTATGCCTATCGTAACGGCGAAAGCATATACGTAAACTACGAGTTCGCCAACAATCAGTTGACCAATCGCTTCATCAACAAGCCCCTATACAAGTCGGGTGCCTGGCTCGAGCGCATTATCATTGCCGGATTGGGCTATTTGCCAATTGATGCCACCATCACCGCCAATGGCATCACCCAGAAGCTGGAGATAGAGCGACACTCCAATGGAGCTATTGTCGTGCGCAAGCCGGCGGTCAAGATGAATGTGGACTTTGCGCTCAAGCTGAATGCAGCCTGATTATGGTATTAACTGAAGGTGTCCTGCTTGCAACCTATATCCAATTCCAACTTTCGGCCAACCCAGCAGGATTAGACATTATTCATTAATCTAAACATGCTAATATTTACAAAATATTTGTACTCTAGTTTTCTTTTTCGTATTCCATGTATGCTGCTCCTAGCTGTTAGTTAATTTGTTCTCTTGCACGGCTTAAATTCCAAAAGCAAAAGAATCCAATAAATGAGTTACATGCGAACCTACAATTTACTTCTCTATATAGTATGTGCTATATCAAATATGTATACAGTATATCAGCTATATAACTACATGCAATATGAATGGATCGGTCAATTATATGGTACCAATGGGTCGTGCTAAAATGAGTGTGGATTTTAATTGCTATCGGTGATGCATGAGATTATTGATTATTGATATTTGTGCAACATCAATAATAAATATAAAACACTTGATTTACCTAACTAATTCCATTTGTTGCCTTAACTTAAGCATTTACATATCATCTGTATATATATAAGCAAATATAATGAGCAAAACTTATTTCATTGATGCTATCAATGGCGGAATGTTTCATTAAAATAATTAAAATTCACTCTGGCTGTGCGAGGGATGTTAGGTGGGTGTGTGGTGCCACAAACTAATTCATTAGCCCAGCCGAAATGGAATGGATAGGAAAGAGAGAAAAAATATGCTTGGCGAGCCGAAAATCAAATGTAAAACGCGAGCCTCAGCCTTGATTCGGCTTGATGAATGATGGGCTGACAAAGTGACGGACGGACGGACTTGACTGACTGACTGGGTGAGTGAAGGTGGTGGTGGTGGTTGGTAAAAGCATTTAGCAAAAAGCCAAGAAACAAAGTTGAAAATCTAAAAAATTGAAGCGACAGGCGACAGGCGACGGGCGGCACATTGCAATTTATATGCAAACAAACAAATAAGCTCCGACAAAGCAACAACAAGAAAACCAACCACCCAGCCAGTCAAACAAATCCAGCCCAATCCACCCAACCCAACCCCACCTCCACCTCCCCCACCCCCTCCTACTACTTAGGCTAGCCGATTGTGGGTGTCTTCCATCTCTTTCTGACCGTGTTGTTTCTTCGCGTTGACTGCTACCGGCTGCTGTATGTCCTCAATTCTCATGCTCAACTCACTGTAACTGTGTGCGTGTGAGTGTGTGTGTGTTACTCGTTGAACATTTCAATCAACGCTCGAGTGAAAATTGAAAAAAATAAAGGCAAAGGATAATGTGGCTGCGGTTGCGTCTGTGGTTGAGTGAGTTGAATTGCGGTTCGAGTTGTGTGTGAAACAGGAGTGGTAGAAGGGGAGAAGGAGGGGGTGGTACTGCACTGTTGGGTTGACTCAGTTTGTGTCGTCCGCTGCCGAAGCGGAAATGGATGCGCAACACTTAAGTGGCATAAATTGTGCGTGTGTGTGTGTGTGTGTGTGTGTGTGTGCGTGTGTGGAGACGTTCGCAACTTCTACAACTATTCACAGATTGCGCGCGTCTATAGCTTGCCGTACAAATATGTATGTATGTACAATCACGTGTGCAGGTGATACCCAGCACCTGGCCCGCTGGCGTGATTGGAGTGAGTGAGTTGATTTGGCAAAACAAATCTAGTTGAGATTTATTCACTAGAGAGACAATAAAGCGAGACGACAATTCGAGAATGATAAGTCCATGAAGTTTGACAACGTTTCATTTGTGTTCAGTACGTGGAAATTCGGCAACAGTTCAATTTTATGCGGCATATAAAATCAGAGAAATTTTCTAATTACAATCCAAAAAAGTATTAGAGTCAATTCAGACCAATTTTTGTTAGGGTTTATGATAGTTTTATAATAGTACGGTAACAATACCTAAGATTTCGGAAAGGTATACTTTCTGACTTGGTATGAGGGAGTTCGAATAATAATGTATGATAATGGTGAATATACTCAGCTATTGTACTGCTGTGAAGTGCGGCAACTGTGCACAATAAAAATGTAAGTAATGTAAGTTAAGTTTGGCAACGTAACATAAGGAAGCATTAACATAGGTGTTTAACAACTTATCCATAGTTTTTAAAATTTAAGATGTTGTAAAGTTTGGAAGCTTAGCATGTCTTGGTCCAAAATGTTGCAAGTTGAGCATATAAATGTAAAGTTTGGCAGCGCAACACAAAATATATTTTGATATTTTAAAGTTTGGCAACAATGCTTAAGAAAATATATGTATATAAACTCTGAAATTTGCCAACGTAGCATTTACAAATATAAATTGCTGTAAAGTTTGTTAGCTTAGCACTATTGCACTATTTAATATTTAAATGATTTGAAATTCGGCAACGTCGCACAGGAAGAAATTCATTTGGGAAATTATACAATGCAGGTTAAGTATAGATGAAAGTGATACGAATGTTGGCAACGTTGAATAAGGGAAAATATATAACTAAAGTTTTGCAACGTAGCACAAGGAAAAAATCTATGAAGTTTGGCAACGAGGCGTATGGTAAAATCTAAAGGTTGGTAATATAGGGATGCATTAAACTACACTGAAACTTGACAACATGTCAAGTTTGAAGTTTGGCCACGTTGAGTAGAGTAAAATCGTATATCTGAACTTTAACTGAGCATGGATTAACATTTAGCTTAGCAACACAGTTTTACAAATTACTCAGAAACCATGTGAAATTTGGCAACGTTGCATAGGTAAATATCTAAGGCACAGATTTTTAAGTGCTCTGAAATTCGGCAACGTGGCATTGGTAAAAATGTGAGTGCTGTGCATTTAAGCATTGTAACACTGCAGTTGAAATGGATGCTGCTTAGACAGTTAGATACTTCAGTGGGGCAGCGACTGTGAGTGGTGCTCTCTGTTCCCTGCTCCCAGCTCCCAGCTCCCAGCTCCCAGCTCCCAGTCGTCAGGCCCCAATCCACGCTCCCCGCTCCGCAATCTCAGTCCATCAGTGGCAACAGCCGCTGCTACACGGCGCTGCTCCCACACTCCCAAGGCATTGCCATAACAACCGTTAACAGCAAACACATTTAAAATCAGAGCAAGCCAAACAAATTTCATAAAAAAAGAAACAGAAGGGAAAAAATGCGACGACCAGCACCAAATCCAAAGTGTAAACATTCACAGCCTTTGTGCGAAGGAATAGGCTAGTGGGTGGGGTAGGGTAGGGTAGGGTAGGGTAGGGTGTTGGGCGTTGGGGGAGACAGAGGCAGAGGCAGAGGCAGAGGCGGAGGCAAGTAGACAATGGTGCCTCACAGGGAACAGCTTCCTTCCGAGCTGATGCGCTGCGTTGGCTCCTGTCGCTACAGCCGTGACGTTTGATGTGCAGCGCAGACGACCAACAATGTGTGGGTGCGAAAGGTGCGGCAGCAGCAGAGAGAGTGAGAGAGAGAGAGAGAGAGGAGTGAAGAGAATAGCTATACCACGTATCTCTAACAACGCACCCAACCAGCGACTGACAAACGGCAACAGCTAACATGGTATTTATTTCCAAACAAGTGCAAGAGAAAAAAGTATGAATGTACAGAAGAGAGGAGAACTGAGAAGAGAGCAAAAAGAAGAAGAAAAGCAACCCATACAGTGAAAAAAAAAAGAAAAAACCGTAACATGGATGCGGATGCGAATGGCACACACGTTGCAATTGCTTGGCAACACCAGCAGCAGCAGAAAGAGGAGGAGGAGCAGCAGCAGTAGCGACTGCATTGGAAGGTCCTTTTTGGGTGGGCGAAGGACGAAGTGTATGGAGAGGGGGCGGGTGGGGGTGTCGCTAATGAAGTCGCAAACAGGCAGCAGCAGTCAACGTTAACGTTGCCGCTTTGCATATTCATTAAAATGAAAAAAAAAAAACAACACAAAAAAATAAAATAAAATATTAAAAATAATGAAACCAGAAAAAATTAGAGCTGAATGCAATGCGACTAATAGATACCCTGTAAATTAAAGTTATTGAAAAATAAATGAAAATTGACTATAAATAAAAACGATTATTATTGATGCCATACAAATTGTTGTGAATATATATATATATATTAATCATTTCTTATTATAATTTTTAGTAGTTTTTATGATGAAATCAGAAAGTTGTAAATGTACAATTTTAAGCACGACTAATAATACTATCAACCTAGATACATTGTCTGAATTTCTTGATAGATTAAATGGTTAGATTAAATTATTGTAATGTATAGCGTCGAAGTGGTCTATATATACATACATATATCTTCTACCTAAATTCGTAATCATGTTAAATGAGTCTATTCTGTAGATGAAGTGAACGAGATATATGTAATTGAAATGCCAAAAAGAATATTTCACAAATAATAATTCAAGCTGATTTACGTGCATATACAATATTTATCGTTCCACTTGGTAAAGTAGTACAGTGGCTACAACACTGTGCTACCGTGATATTGTGATAGTGTAGCACAGTAGCACATGATGAAATAGTAGTAGCAAAGTAAAAATGTAGTACAGTTTCATAGTAACATAAATTATGGGAATAATTGCAAAAGTTTTGCAGTAGCACACTAGCACAGCATCACTCAAGAGCTAGCTAAAGCAGTAGAGTATTTCTAAATACTAATAAAGTAGCAGTACAGTAGCACAGTTATAAAATTTCAAAGTAATATTGTAGAATTGCAGAAAAGTAGTAGTAGAGCCATAGTAACAGAGTTGCATAGTAATACACTAGTACTGTGGTAATTAAATGTAATAAGTAAAATAGTAATGAAGTAAAATAGTAGGAAAGTATCAAAGTAAGAAGCATAGTACCACAGTATCACAGTATTAAGCATACATTAGCACAGTATCACACTATCATAGTATCACTGTAGCACAGTAGCACAGTAGCACAATAGCACAGTAATAAAGTAAAATAAGCAAAAGAGTATACTATCAAAGTAGAGTAAAACAAAGTAGCAAAGCATATCTCATTGTACCTCATTTGTCACACCCATTTCGATGCACACTCAGTTTATAGGGTATGTCTGTGCATAACATGCGAAAAAAAAATAAGTAAAACGCAGCGGCTCTGCATGCTCGCATTCGAAGGCCTTTATTGTAATAGAAATTATAAGCTTATGGCTCGGCCACACAATTGTTGGCCCGTCGTTTTAGCAACACGTTGCCCATTTCCATTTCCACTTGCATCTCCATTTCCACTTCCACTTCCATGTCCCTTAGCCATATTCCACATTCAGGAACGTCTTTTGTTCTCGCTGTTAACTGGCCGCCAGGCACGAGCAGCGCCAATCACGTTATGTAAGTTGTAATGAAGTGTGGCAACGTTGCAAGCCCCTGCTAAATGGTTGCCATCTGAAATTGATACTATGAATATGGGACATATGTGTCAACTATAGATATGAGTATGAAATTTTACTCAAGAGAAGTAGTTTAATTGAGATTCTATATTAAAATAGATCAACAAAGGTTATATGTTATGGAAGATACGTTTAAGAAAGTTTAGAGAAACAATGATAAGCAGAACAAGAAGGCTCTAGTCGATATGGAAACTGAAATTTTTCAGTGTAGAAGCTATGTTCAAAAAACGTAAAAAAGTAAACGAATTTTAGATTTTTAGACTCTGTTCCCAAAAAGGGAAAAAGAGTCTATTTGGTTTGTGCAATGTGCGTCTTGCTGTTCGTCCGTCTGTCCGTATGAACGTAATATTTTTCTGCGCTATTAGAGCTAGAGACTAGCTAGAGAGAAATTTGGAACATATACTCGTGTATGCTCTCGAAATTTAAAGTGTAAAAATTGTCCCGATCCGCCCACTAGGGGCGTGTGAAATCGGAAAACTCTTCCGCCCATAGGCCAGTAATCATACTAGATGATGAGCTAGACAGTTGCAATTTGGAATGTATACTCGTGGTGACAACCCAAGTTTAAAAAGCTATGGCGGATATATCTACACCCATTGGGGGCGTGGCAAATCGGGAAATACGTATTTTCAACACCGTTAATGCAAAAAGTTGTATGTCTCATTGGCGGCGTGGCAAATTGGACCAGAATATATAGTGATTTTTATACCCTGAACCCATTGAAAATGGGAATTCAGGGTATAATGGTTTTGTGAAAATGTATGTAACAGGCAGAAGGAGACGTCGCAGACCCCATAAAGTATATATATTCTTGATCAGCATAAAAAATAAGTTGATTGAGCCCTGTCCGTCTGTCCGTCCGTCCGTCCGTCCGACCGTCCGTCCGTCCGTCCGTCCGTCCGACCGTCCGTCCGTCCGTCCGTCCGTCCGTCCGTCCGTCCGTATGAACGTCGAGATTTCGGAAACTACAAGAGCTAGAGAGCTGAAATTTCACATGAACACTCATATGTTAGCTACGCAGTACGAGTTTATTTTGTTTTTTCGATAACTCATCCCATTTCCAAATTATCGATAAAAAATCGAAAATTCGTTTCAATTTTTTATGTTTTTTGAGCATAGCATCTACACCGTTTTAGCTAAAGACTTAAAATTATATATATGTATGTATGTATATTTAGATAGATATTATGAATACGCAGATTATGTAATTTTTAGATTTTGGATGCCACGCCCCCTTCGCCCACAATTTGCAAAAAACGCATTTCAAATACTAGAGACTTGAAATTTGGCACATAGATACATTTAGATATTCTTAATCTACTCTAAAAATTTCATCAAGATCATGCATCTAGAAATGGAGTTTTAAGCGTTCAAAGTATAGCCCAACCCACCCCCAAGCCACGGCAGCAACTGCGCGGTTAGCAGAGCGCGCGCCTATACGTGCGTAAAGAAGAAGAGTATCACCTTTTTTGGGTTCAGGGTATCTCGTAGTCGAGCCGTCTCGACTAGAGCCTTCTTACTTGTTTAAATTGTGCTATATTTTGAACACTATTAACACTAGAGTCTTGAATGACTTGGCATGTACATATACTCGGGTTGACAACCCAAGACCAATAAGCTATGGTAGATATATCTACGCCTCCAAGGAGCGCGGCAAACCGCAAAAGTTTATATCTCCTACAGTTTTAGAGCTAGAAGCTTGAAAATTGGATGGTTCAATTACTAATGTCCTCCTCTATCGATGACCCAAAAATAATTTTTCAGCCTCTTTGGGGGCGTGACATATCTAAAAATATCCTGTAATTTTCGTATTTTGTATATGGCAAATCAACAAAGAAGTTTATTGTGTCTAACTGCATAATTCATACATAACAAGTAAGAAAGCTGTAGTCGAGACTGCTCGACTACGAAATCCCCTGAGCCCTTCTTCGAACGAATAATATTCCAACAATTATTCGATTCGTTTCTGCACACATGCAAAACCACGAGCACACACACACGTTGATCTACACTTGTAGGCATGTATGTGTGTATGCATGTGTGTAAGCATGGCAAGCGTCTTGCTGTCTCGCTGCTTTGTTGCTGCGCCGCATGGATTTTGATGAGAAAACTTTGATGATTAATAATTCTGTTTCTAGATGGACAATCGTATTGATATCTTCAGATTATGATTATGATATTCATATCTACATATATGATAAACCAAACTGCATGTCACTAGTATTTGAAATGAATTTTTTTCATATTTGGGGGTGGTGGGGCGAAGTGGGGACCGGAATCCAAAATCTGACAAAAACCGAAATTGTATTAAATTAGTATATATATATATGTATATGCAGAAGACTTGGAGACTCTAGCTCTAAAGATGAATTAGCTAGAATTTTATAACTGGTTCCCGATAAATTCGTTTATCGATAACTTTGCAAATATACAAGTTATCGGATTTCTGAAACAAACTCGTACTTCGTATCCGTATATTGCACGCGCAGTACGAGTTTGTTCCAGAGTTATCGATTTAACACTTTATCAAGAATAAGTTATAAAATTATATCTCGTTCATCTTTAGAGTCTCCAAGTCTTCTGCATATATAGATACTAATTTAATACAATTTTGTTTTTTGTCAGATTTTGGATTCCGGTCCCCAATTCGCCCTCACACCCCCAAATGTGGAAAACTTGTATTTCAAATACTAGGGACATACAGTTTTGTTTGGCATATAGATATTAATGATCATGATCATAATTTGAACGTTTCATTACGATTGTCCGTCTGGTTTGGGGGTGGGTTGGGCTGAACTTTGGGCGCTTATAACTCCATTTCTAGATGGACGATCTTAATTAAATTTTCAGAGTAGATTAAGAGCATCCAAATGCAAATTGCAATTCTCAAGTATTTGAAATTTTTCAGTGTAGAAGTTATGCTCAAAAAACGTTAAAAAAAGTAAACAAATTTCCCATTTTTTATCGAAAAAAAATTAAAATAAACTCGTACTGCGTAATTAACATACGAATGTTCATGTGAAATTTCAGCTCTCTAGCTTATGTGTTTTCCGAAATCTCGATGTTCATACGGACGGACGGACAGACGGACGAGGCTCAATCAACAAATTTTTGTTTAGAGAGAGAGAGAGAGAGAGAGAGAAAGAGAACGACACAGAAAAGGACGGAGAGAGTAGATATAATGACACAGAGAGAGAGAAACGGAAGAGAAAGAATGACAGTATAGAGAGAAAGATAGACAGAGAGATATAGCTCTAGAGATTGAAAGAGAGGAGGAGAAAATGGAAACAAACAACAAATCGACGGAGTGAGAGGGTGTTAGAAAGAGAGAGAGAGAGAGAGAAGAAGACAGAGAGAGAGAGAGAGTGAGAGAGGGAGAGAGAATCTCAAAAAGTCTACAATATTGCACTGATCTACCAGCTAAGAGTTTTCCCAAATGACTTTGCGTATTTACAATTACAATAGTATAATAATGAATATTATTTCTAGGCTCTTTAAAGTTCAAATCTCATGCACACACTTTTAAAATATTTTTATGGCAAAGAATGAGAAACCCCTTAGCAGTTTTAGAATGCCAAGACAGACAGACGAGCAGACAAACAGACCAACAACCTAATAGACAGACTGACAAACACGCAAACAGTCAGACCTACGGACGGTCGGACTCACAGAAGGATGGACAAGCGGGGGAAGGGGCAGGCGAAGGTGTAGATGGTCAGAAGGGCGAAGGGATGTTGGACGGACCGACGAAAAGACAATCTCAGGGAGGAACGTATGGACGGACAGGCGAAGACGGACGGATGGATAAGCAGCCGATGATGTGACGGACAGACGGGCAGACAAGACGTCCGACACATCGAATGGACATACAAACGACAAATAAATTTTAGGCTATATAGGATAAAAAGACAAATGGAGGATCGTATAAATATATATACATCAGTCCACATATAATCATCAGAATACATATAAGCTATATATAAGGATTCGGCCATGCCTTCTTGTGTTTAAAACATACATTAAGCCATTACTTTTATCAAAATAATGCTCAAATTATTCAATCAATCAATTATTTTGCAAACAATAATAATAGTATGACATTAACAATTTATAGTAACTATTAATTATTATCAATACTAGTGTATCATAGCACAAAATGAATCACATGTAAAGTCCACTACCAAAAAAGAATTAATAAAATAAATACGATATCTGAGAGTACTACAGCAACATATTAAAATTATTTAAAACAATTCTATTTCTTCAAGATTGAGATTTGCTGAAAGAATTGTAGCGATTGAAGAGGATATGGGTGATTGATTTAGCGCAGTTAATTGGTAAATTCAACAAATTTTAAATTTATAAATTAAGTTTATAAATATTTATCAAGACAAATATACTTTCTCTTAGCTAAACGAGTTTTTAGGTTTTATGTATATATGGATTTGTATTATATTAAATAATATACTATACTACTATAATATACTAATTAAACTATATATTTATAATATATCCTGCCGTAATTGAGCTTTTCTACTTTCAGATTTGATTTCAAAGATAATTACAAAGTCTTTTTCCATAAAAATTATTTCACATCTTCAATATTTAATCATAGCACTTGAGAAATGTGGCAACGTCGCTTGAAGTGCGGCAACAGTGCGGCCGCACTGATCTGCCAGCTAAGCCATTCTCTAGGAGATTATTCGCAAAGTTCTTTCGCCTCAGCTGAGTTTCTATAGAAAAGCCTGCTACGAGGGTGGCTCGATTGCTGCTCGCTTTGGCTTAACACTTTGCCGCGCACCACCAACACCCACCCAACACAGGCAACACAGACAACACAGCAGCAACAAAACACAGATGATGATGACGAAGAAGAAGAAGTAGAAAAGCTGAATGCTGCTCTGCTTACGGCTCGTTTCATTTTGAACAAAAATTCATAATTTTAAAACCGTGCCCAATGCTCGGAATCAGCGCTCGACACTCGGCGCTCAGTGCTCGGCGTTTGGTCTCGACTGTGCTACTGGCTGTGGCAGGCGATTCGGATTCGTGCAACGTCTGCTGTGCTTCATGCTTGCCGTATGCGGCGTGCGGCCTGCAGCATGCGGTTGCTATCATTTCATTTGATTTTTAACTGTCATCGACGGCAGTTCAGTGCACAGAACTCGCTCAGCACACCTAACCCAGTCGGTCCATTAATAGCGAATATACTGAAATATATGTGCATATAAATATATAAATAATTTCTTGAAGCAATAAATATAATATTATATATGAGTTTTTTTTTTTTGTTCAGTGAATGTGTGAATTCGATAAGCAATCATTAAGCAAATAAAATTTGTGCAATCGAAGATCAACCGGTGAGATTATCAAAATATATATTGACTAAACGAAGCATATCTAATAGTATCTGATTATTTATAGATCTATAAATGTGCCAATAGCTCTCTCTCTCTCTCTCTCTCTCTGTCTCTCTCTTTCTTTCTCTCTCTCTCTCTCTCTATAATATATATATATATAAATATAGTTTAAAACTGTGTTGAAATTAAAATTATAATTATTCTCAATTTTAACTGATTAACAAATCTATATAAAATGGGATCTACAATATATGTAAATAAAGATATATATTTATCCTGAATTGGTTGAAAGTTAATAAAAACGCAATGAAATAAAAATCTGATCTTACATATTGTTTTGAAAATATTTACTTGTTTTAAATAATGCTACCAAAATATATATATTGAATATGTCAATTGATATATTTTTGACAAAGTGAAAATTCCAGCTGAGTGGGTGATATAGGAAGACAAATGTGCTATATAAATTAATATTAAATTAATGTTTCGAATTATGCATATTACACGTACCTAATCTTGTATATATATATACATATTATTATTATTATATACATATACTTCATCTAATTATGAAAGTTTTTGGATAATTTTACAACAGAAATTTGTTAACCAAAAAAGTAGACTACACTTTTAGCAATATTTTAGACATACGTAACTAAGCTTTTGAAATTACGTAATAATATTATAAAATATATTCTAAACTTAAAGTGCAAAAAACCTATACTGCTTAGAGAGAGAGAGCCCATAGTACAATACTACTTTTGCATAGTCTAAGAGTCGTACTCGCCTCCGACATAACTCATTTAAAAATCTGTCAAATTAATTTGCGTGTTACTAAATCAATTGTTTACCTATCGTAGTCTCTAGTTTCAGATTCACTTTCTGAAGTAGCCTGTCAAAAGCCAATGAGAAGACTAGAATCTGTTCTTGATTACCAAGTATCAAATGATTAAGACAAAGTGAGCATTGAGTAGGTTGCGAATGATGGGCATTAATTATGATTTATCTCCATTATTATTCATGGTAAACATGAGAAATTAGACAATCAATAACATTTACATTTACAATCAATAGCTTTACTTTTGCTTAATAGATATCACAGAGCGTTATATTGGATGATTACATTACTATATAGCTCTTCAGTTACAGTCGATCGGCAGTGCTTTCCATGACTTTTTTCTGTTCAAGATTTCTTGAATAAACTAATTGTACTAATTATACCTATATACTAATTATAAACTATATAACTTCTTTTGGAACAAACATATACAGTTATATATATTGTAAACATATATCTAGATATCTATCGTAAGTTAAGGCTTGACGCATGGACAAGGATAGCTCATAGAACTTAACTAGCAGTTGGTTGTCCAATCAATACTGGAATCCTGTCGAAAACTGAAACTCGAAACGCATTATTACCAAAATCCGATCTACAATTGGATAACAATGCGCGTGCAATGCGAAGATTAGTTTGGCATTATTCGTGACGATTCGGCTCGAAATGCAGGCAAGCAACAGGGATTGCAATGAACACACACACGAACACACATGTGTAGGTAGACAGAGGCAGAGAGACAGATAGACAGATAGACATCCTTCTGTTGTGGTTGGTCGCACAAAAGGGTTCAACTCATATTCGATTAGGATAACGATGTGTTGCCTCACATGGCCAGGACCTGCCCAGTGTGTGTATGTGTGTGTGATTCGGGCAGCTACCCCCTCAAAAAAAGGCGAGGCATGTCCTTAAGGTCCTGCGACACACAATCGCACACATGCCGCAGGAGCCACAAGTGGCACATTATTTTAATTCGCAGTCAAACGCTGTAACATTTACACCAAACGACAACAGCAACAACCCGGACAGCCCCCCCCCACACACACACACACATGTGTGTGTTCATGTGCGTGTGGACAGCAAATGGACAGGGGCAAGCGCTATGTGCAAAAGTTGTGTATGAACATGCCAACAGCATCACAAACTTAATTATGACGCCCCATTTTGGGCACCAGTCGCCCCGTCGACAATATTTAAAATGAATTTCTCAATTTAGTTAGACAATTTGAAATGCAGTTAGTTGATCATTATTAAATTAGCTAAAATTCAAGCTACAGCTAAAGATCCCTACATTCATATATGTATGCAACTTTTGTTATACCCTGAATCCATTGTAAATGCGATATCAGGGTATACCGGTTTTGTGAAAACGTATATAACAAGCATAAGAAGGCGTGACAGAAGCCATTACCTTACATACGCAATACAAGTTTATTTTATTTGTCCGTATGAACGTCGAGATTTCGGAAACTACAATAGCTAGAGAGCTGAAATTTCACATGAACATTCGTATGTTAGTAACGCAGTACGAGTTTATTTTGTTTTTTTCGATAACTCATCCCATTTCCAAATTATCGATAAAAAATCGAAAATTCGTTTCCATTTTTTACGTTTTTTGAGCATAACTTCTACACTGTTTTAGCTAGAGACTTCGTATATTTAGATAGATATTATGGATTAAATTTTAGATGCCACGCCCCCTCCGTCCTCAATTTGAAAAAAAAAACGCATTTCAAATTTGTTTTGTGTTAGGGTCCTGCAGTACGAGTTTGTTTCATAAATTCAATAAGTTGTATATTTCCAGAGTTATCGATAAGAACATTTATCGAGAGCCAGTTATATCTCGTTCATCTTTAGATTTAGGTTCTCCAAGTCTTCTGCATATCTAGATACTAATTTAATACAATTTTGTTTATTGTCAGATTTTGGATTCCGGTCCCCAATTCGCCCTCACAAATTTCAATTTTATTTCAAATACTAGAGACATACAGTTTGGTTTGGCATATAGATATTAATGATCATGATCATAATCATGAACGTTTCATTACGATTGTCCGTCTAGAAATAGAATGATTAATCAAATAAGTTATCGCAGCAAAACCCACGTGCCAGTGCAAGCGAGGCAGCGAGATCCATTCGTTCATCCATCCATCCGTCTATTCATCCTTCCATCTATCCCTCCGTCCATCAATCCATCCGTCTATACATCCTTTCTTGCTTCCATCAGTCCGATTATCTATCCTTCCATCCGCCCGTCTGTTCTTATTGTTATTGTATATTGAAGCTAGAGACTTAAAAATTTGAATATAGTATACCACTATTATATCCAAGGTCCTTAGCTGGAAAATGTTATAGTTACGTTCTTCTAGACTCCTATTCGATTCGATCTCAGATGAATGCAAAGGTTGATATATCCAAAAATAAAACTAAATTATGTATTTAAAAAGTTCTAAACCATTTCCATTAAAGCAGCTCATCGTTGTTCCTCAATCGTTGATTAGGCATAGAAATGACATACTAGCGAAGATCAGTTCTAAACTAAAATCAACTGCAATTATCGATTATATAACACATTAAGGTTTTCAATAGATTTTATATTCTAAATCTCTCAGATTTTCCACTCAACAAATTTCATTTTTATACCCTGAACCCATTGAAAATGGGAATTCAGGGTATAATGGTTTTGTGAAAATGTATGTAACAGGCAGAAGGAGACGTCGCAGACCCCATAAAGTATATATATTCTTGATCAGCATAAAAAATAAGTTGATTGAGCCCTGTCCGTCTGTCTGTCCGTCCGTCCGTCCGTATGAACGTCGAGATCTCGGAAACTACAAAAGCTAGAGAGCTGAAATTTCACATGTTAGCTACGCAGTACGAGTTTATTTTGTATTTTTCGATAACTCATCCCATTTCCAAATTATCGATAAGAAATAGAAAATTCGTTTCAATTTTTTATGTGTTTTGAGCAGAACTTCTACACCGTTTTAGCAAAAGACTTCAAATTTGTATATTTGGATAGATATTATGAATACGCAGATTATTTAATTTTCAGATTTTGGATACCACGCCCCCTTTCAAATACTAGAGACTTGAAATTCGGCACATAGTTACATTTAGATACTCCTAATCTACTCTGAAAATTTTAATAAGATCGTCTATCTACCAACTCACCCCCAAGCCACGACAGCAACTGCGCGGTTAGCAGAGCGCGCGCCTATACGTGCGTAAAGAAGAAGAGTATCATCTTTTTTGGGTTCAGGGTATCCCGTAGTCGAGCCGTCTCGACTAGAGCCTTCTTACTTGTTAACAAGTTGAGCTTTGGGTTATTAGCGCCCTGAGTAACTGAATCGAAGCACCGTTGCAGTCGGACGCAACCCCCGTGGTCTGCTTTGACCTCTCAACCCAACTGCCATCGCTCAGAGAACCAGCTATGGTTAGCTAAGCCATGTTTGATATGCTCGTAATTATGTTATCAAGGTTTCTTCCCTCAAGTGATGTTTAAGTGGGTGTATGTACGTCTGTGAGTCTGCTTTTGTGTGTGTATATGAGCCCAGCTGAATTGCAGTTCATTGAGGGTTGCCCACCAAAGGGGGTAGGTTTGATTTATGTCCAAGGTAGACGATATTTATGCATATATCAATAAAAAAACTGTGAAATCTGCAACAGTCTGAGAAAGAGAGAGAGAGAGCGAGAGAGAGACAGAGAGACAGAGAGATACAGAGAGTTAAAAAATTCTAATTATATTACAAGAGATTTTTGATTGACTCAAATTTCAGAAGGAATAAATTATATAATCCATAAAATTCTAATAAGTAATGAAGTAAACCTACGAAAACTTTCAGTTTTAGTTGAACTGACGACAATTCAGTCTTTTCTGTATAAATCTAGCCTTTTGATAAAGCTGATTCTACCTGAACATATTGAAAATTGAAATTCTATTAAGCTTGTCCCAGCTAACTAGATTAGCTACAAACTACAAATATTACCAACATTGGACTTGCTTTAACTCGATGACACTAAATTTTTACTTTTTCATGTTATCAATTTTTATCGATATATAGTACATAGTTTACATAATTCCTAAACTTCCATAAATAACCAACACAAGTAAAAAGTGTGCACTCGAGAGCAGCTAACTAGGCCATACTTGTGCAGAATTAAAAAAAAAAAAATTTACCCTCATTGCCACGCCTCTATATATTTTGATCTAGCCAAATAACTTAATACAAAATATCAAGTATCAAACTCCAACAGGGAAAAACAGTTTAGTAATTCCTTCAACGCCCTCAATAACTGTGGATATATCATTTTTTGTTGCCTATCTGAAGAATTGATCCACATTAATTCAAAACTTGGCTTAGAGACTATTCCAGATATAATTTTAGTCACTTTACTATTTATATTTCTATATAGTATTTCTATATTATATGTCGTAGCGTTAGAATTAATACTTTCGCCCTCCATTATATGTTTGCCTAATAACGAGTTCTCGGAGTCGCCGAATTCTATCACCAAACGTCTTTCTTTCTCAACAAACACTGATTAACTGCCCTTTTTCAGCTCTGCTGTCAAACTGCCTCTTGGTTGCATATTCTCGTTCATCAATATCATAGTTACTCTGTGCGAAGGACAAGCCCTCTCGCTCTCACTCTGCGAGACATCCGAGACCACGTTAAGCAAAACCTATGGTTGTCTCTTTTCTAATGACACATCCTTTAATTGCCACTAAAATGCTAACTCATTCGTTTAGCGCTAGTTGTCAGTTTCTCTTTAATACTACTGCAACTGTCAATCACAACATAATAACTAACACAACGTCATAATGTCACACCGATACGACATATATGTATATATGAGTATAAATTTCAAATCATAAATAGGTTTTTAATGAATAGAATTTACTATGCTAAAGATGCAAATCTCACTGCACAAAACCAATATACCTGCTTTCAGTTTGTAAACGAGTATGATAGCCCGAAAGAACAAGTTAAAATGTTGAACTTTTATGGATTTCTTGACAGAAAATCAAAGTTGATTAATGAACAACTGTGCGAAATTGAATCAGTACTGATTCACGGAACTAGTTCATGAACTCCATTTAAAACACGCCGTGATTAGCGAACAGTTAGCTGTAAGTCTTAACAGAGTAGCAGTTGGCACAATGGCAACAACAACAGCAGCAACAGTTGCTGGCAACTCGACCAGCAACAGCAACAACAGCAACAGTTGCTGCTCGTTTTAATTGTAGCTGCTCCAACCATGTAAAAGTTTTATTTTTGTTTGCCGCAACACAAGCACAACTCAAAGATGTTGTAGCTGCTGCTGCTGCACTTTTGCCAGCTGCGCATTAATCTCAGCTGCAGACTTAACTGGCGCGCTCGCTTGGCCAAGTTTGTTGACGTGGCCATAAAAAAGTTGCCGCCAGCTGCTGATTGAATATTAAAATGCTGCTCGGCCAGCAGCAGCAGCGGCAGCGTCGAGACGCGGCCAATTAAAGCTCTGCCGCATCAATCAGCTCTTCAGCGGAAGGAGCACAAACAGCAGTGGGAGTAGGGGTAGGAGTGGGACATAGCCACGCCTTAATTAGCATAATCTAATTTCAACTTGGTCCGAAATGAGGCGCCTTCGGCAGCGCTGCCAAAAAAATGCAAATCGCGCCAAGCGACAGTTGAAAACTTTTTTTTATATATTTTTACAACCAAATGAAAAAACAATAAAAAATGTTTTATTAAAAGCAAGAAGAAGAAGCGACAACAACAACAACAAGTTGGCAACAGACGCGACAGCAGCAACAAAACTTTTGCTCCTGACTTTATTTTTTTGGTTTCTGATGCGAAATGAAAGAGCAACACGATGAGTGGTTTTGGAAGGGGTGCTGGATGGGTGTGTGGAGTTGGGGTGGTGTTGGTGAGTGGGAGTAGGGGGAGTAGGGGGAGGGGCTTAGAATTGACAAGTACAGGATACAGGCAGAGGCAAACGTGTGGCTGGCACATCAACTGGCGCGGTGCGACAAGTGCCTCAACAGTTTGGCAGGCGAACAAAACAATTGAGTTTGTTTTCATGTATGTGTGTGTGTGTGTGTGCTGCAAGTTGGGGTGTGATTGTCTGTGTGTATGTGTGTAACAACCATTGAAACATTTAATTTTCTGGAATTTGGCGCGTCGTGTAAGCTTATTAACAGACTAAGCGCAAGTGGGTGTGATTGCTGTGTGTCTGCGAGTCTGTATGTATGTGTGTGTGAGTGTGCCTATGTGTGTATTGAAGTGTTTTTATGCCGCTTGTTTTTCTATGCAAATTGGTAAAAGTACGCCACAAAAAACACGTGCAGCTACTGCTGTAATCCACGTAGCCATAGTCTATGAAGAGCTCTCTCTATCTCTCTCTTCCTCGCGCACTCGCTCTAGCAGAGCATGTATGTAATTTGTACTTCACGCAGAATATCAGCACATACATATGTGCATCATAGCAGATTATTGAGATTTTCTCGAGCAGCAGAACAATTTAGCTCAACTGTTTAGCGACTGTGAATATGATGCTGTTAATATGGCTTTAATAGAAACAGAAAGCTGAATAAAGAGACGACTTAACGGAAGCAGACATTTTAGTGCCATGTTAACAGAAATTGAAATATAATTCTAATTAATTGATTCAACATTAAACTTATATATATATATATATATATATATATATATATATATATGCTAATGAAACTTTACCATAAACATAACGTAAATGTTAATACAGCCTTAACACAAATGTAATTGTTTATGTTACTTCAAAAAAGCACAGAAAAGTCAATTTAAATTTAACGTTAAAAAATATATTTAGCTATTTCGTAAGCATTAATGTTTAATTAACAGAAATGATATCGTTAACATAAAAAAAAAAACATGAGAAATCTTTATAATATAAATAGAAATGCGTTTGTGTCTTTAAGCTGAAGCAGAAATGTTAACACGGCTAACATACACCGAAACGTAACCTTAATATAAATTTATGTTAAATGTTAACTTCAACAGTAACATAAAATTAAATGGATTTTAATATTATTGTTGAATTAGACTTATTACCTACATGTTAATAGGAATGTTAATCTAAATATCTATTTCTGAAAACTAAGATAGTATCACAGATTACCGTATGAAACTGGCTAGATATAGTATGAAACTAGGTAAATAACAGCAATATTTCTTTTAAGCGTTTGAATAATAAATTTACAGAACCTGCTACACTTTAACAAGCAGTTAAATTTGATTGAATTAAGAAAAAGGGAAAATATGATTGAAAAAGAAATTGCAAATGAAGAGTACAAATCGTAAAGAGATCAGAGTCTAGTTGGAGTTGGATCTAGAATGCGAAATGTCCTTTAATTCGATGCTATTCAAATAGTTTTCCCTAAGCATACACAGACGCACAGTTGGCCAAATGGGAAATCATTTTTAATTGCCATTAAATGGAAAATGAAGAGCAGCCTCGCCCCGACTGCAAGCCACAATAAAAGGTAGACAGCTGTGGCCGAGGCGGGAGGCGGTAGAAGTGGCTGCTGCAGCAGATGGGCGTGCCACAGAACACAGTCGACGCAGTAAAGACGCTAACGAAGACAATGCAAATATGGACATAAATCTTGAACAACGTCTTATTCAAAAGTCAACAGCACAGACAGCAGAGAGACAGAGAGAGAGAGAGGGTGGTAGGCGGGGAAGAGGGAGTGAAACTTTAACTGGACGAAACTTAAAAGCTGGCAAATAAAATGCAAATGCCACGAGAAAACATATTATTCAATTACATAAAATATTTGTAATGCAGGGAGAGTACGAATCTTCAGTAGATATGGTAAAATCTTTGAAAAGAAAGTAGTTGAGGCAATATACCAAATTTATTGACTAAAAATCTAAAAAATCTGGCTTTTCATATTGCAATATACTGATTTGAATCGATAGATTGCCGAAGAAACACTTAACGGTAACTTAAAACAAACTTAGATCGATAAACGTCTACACATTTCGAACTACAGATCCATAATATGAGTGCTGTTTAAAGTAAAGACTTTCCATATTTACCTCTTAGGAGCGTGGCAATAGATTGGCTAAAAAATGTATCGATAACATAAAACAAACTAATAATTATATAAGTTAAACTTAGATCGAGTATAGGATAAAAAATTCGATTTACAGCTCTTAGGAATAATAGATTGGTTAAGACCAATTAATCGATTACTTTAACCAACGATAAACGATTGAGTCATCTACAGATCAGAGTAAAAAGTGACAATGTATGCCCCTTATGGAGGTGGCAAATCGAAAATACAGATCGATCTATATCTAATTAGCCGTATAACTGTTTGTATTCTATATAGTTCGATTTAGAGCATGAATGAGTATTATACAGTCGGCTATGCCCGACTTCGGCACTCATAATAGTTTTTGAATCTCTTTAGTTAATCAAACGGTTGATTTGATATGCTTGCAGGCAATATGAAGGACGCCAGTGGCAATAGTAGCGGCAACAATGCCAACAGCAGCAACAGCAGCAGCAACAACAGCAGCAACTGCAGCAGCAACAACAACAACAATAATAATAATAACAACAATAACAGCAACAACACGAGCAGCCCAACAACTGGCAGCGCGGTAGCAACAGCCACGCCCACAGCGGCACAGCAGGCAGCAGTAGCAGCAGCAACCGCCCAGTCACTGCAGCAGCAGCAGCAACAACAACAACAGCAGCCCACACAGCAGCAACCATTGCCGCCACGCAAGAGCAACATTCACGAGCTGCGCAATCAGGATTACGTTAGCCGCTTGATGGCTGCCACGCCCCCATATTTATACTCCGCGCCCGTTGGCCCCAACAATTATTTCTTTAGCGATATGCTGCGCTCGCTGGTGCAAACGCGCAATAACGAAACCGCGCGTGTATTGCAGCTGCAACAGCAACAACAACAGCAGCAGCAGCAGCAACAGCAGCAACAACAGCAGCAGCAACATCAGCAGGCGGCGTTGGTGCGACGGTCACGCAAACGCTCCTGGTCGCACAGGCCTTACTACGAACAGCTGCGCGAACGACGCGATGCCGAGGAGAAACAGCAGCAACAGCAACAGCAGCAACAACAGCAGCAACATCAGCAACAGCAACTGCAGCAGCAACACCAACAGCAGCAGCAGCAACACGCACATACTGCAGCAACAGCTGCAAGCGCAACTGCTGAGAAACCGCTAGAGTTGACCAACAAGACATCGGCCACGCCCACACCGACATCAACGCCCACGCCCACGCCATATAGCTACAGCAAGCTGGAGACGAAGCCATTAACAAAAGTCGCCTTGGGCGGCGCCGTGGACTGTGCCCTGGAGGAGAGTGCAACGCCAGCAGCATCGCTACCGCCACAGGATCTGGTATTGCCGCCACCGCCGCCCGTCTGGTATCCGCCGCTTTATGCGCCGTATGGCATCGATCCACTGCACTTCTTCATCGATCTGCGTGTCTCCGGCCATATTTACGATCGCAAAAAAGAGAACCTGTCGCCGCTCTCCAACAGCAATGGCGGAGCTCTGCTGACAGCTGAGGATGCGGCCACAGCTGGCAGCCTGGCCAGCAGCAACAACAGCAACAGCAACAACAATTTACTGAGCAAGCAGCGCCATGGCTCCGCCTTCACTGTGCCCATACCCAAGTCGGCGCAGAACGACGCTATTAACTTGTCGGCGATTGGCGGTGCAGGCGCAGGAGGAGGCGGGAGCAGCAACAGCAGCAGCAGCTGCTCGGGCATTGGTCCATTGGGCAAATTCGAACACTACGCCAAGTACTACGACCTCGGCGAAAGCAAGGAGAATCAGCCGGCAGCTGCTGCAGCTGCAGCAGCAGCAGCGGCCGCCGCAGCCGCCAATCTGTCCAAGTCTGGGGCCAGCTACATGCTTCAGCATCTGCCGCGACTCTACAGCCAGTTTGCAGCAGCTGCTGCCGTTGGCGGTGACCTCGACACCAAGTCCGAGTCGGCCTCGGCCTGTGCCACGGACCTATGTGACGACGACTCCCTCGGCAGAGGCTCCAGCGACATGGCCGGCGCTCTGCTTGAGACAAACAGCCAGCAGCACGAGCGAGATATCGACGTGGAGATCATCGACTCGATCAAGTACCGCACGGACGGCGAGAGCAGCCGCTGCTCCAGCAACGATGAGGCGTCAGTCACTCAGATTGACTAGCTTCTCGAACTCTCATGTTAACCGAACCGATCATAATAAATAATAGTTCCAAATATATATACTGAATACATTTGAAACTCAGATGTTTTATTTCTCAGATTTCGCTTGCCTTTATACTTTACCTTTGGGAGATTCCATTCGGTTTTTTCTCAGTTCCTGTTTCTAGTTTCTTTGTTTCCCTCTCTCTCTCTCTCTCTCTCTCTCTCTCTCTCTCTCTCTCTCTCTCTCTCTGTCTGTCTATATAACAACCGATCAGTATCTCAGTAACTTTTATTCTTTTTCCATCATTCCGTCTTCTTCAGAATCATTCTCTCTCACAATCTCTATCCATCTGAATAGAGATAGCTATATTTGTCTCATTCCCTTCTCACTTCGAATTCTCACTGTATCAACCTTTCTTTCCTTTGCCTTTCTCTCTCATTTTTTCCTACGCTTTCTCCAGATGGCTTTTCTATTCCCTCCGTAACATTCTGTCTCTCTCTCTCTTTCCCTCTCTATCTCACACACACTATTCTTCTCTGTCTGTTTCTCTCTCTCTTTCACGACCATTAAGTTTCTATGTAGCTCTCCTCATCTCTCTTTTTCTATTTCTCTCCCTTTCTCTTCCTCTAACTTATTATGCTCTGGGGAAAAAGAGTATATTGGGTTTGTGCAATGTCCGTCTTGCTGTCCGTCTGTCTGTCCGTATGAACGCAAAATTTTTCGGCGCCATTAGAGCTAGAGACTTGAAATTTGGAACATATACTCATATATGTTCCCAAATTATAAAGTGTAAAAATTTTCCCGATTCGCCCACTAGGGGCGTGAAAACCGGAAAACTCTAGATGATGATAGCTAGAGAGTTTCAATTTGAAATGTATACTCGCGGTGACAACCTAATTTCAAAAAGCTATGGCGGATATATCTACGCCCATTAGGGGCGTGGCAAATCGGGAAAAACGTATATTCTACGCCGTTAATGCTAGAAAGCTGAAATTTGGCATGTGAGTTAATGTTATGATTCTATGAAGTTCGATCAAAAAATGTTATGTCTAAACCCATTGGGGGCGTGGCAAATAATATATAGTGAATATATAGTGATTTTTCAAATTGTGCTATACACTGCCTCACAGCTTATATCGTGCAGCGGTATAGTAAAACCTTAAAGACGTATTCCCGCTAAACCAGTAAAGATATCCAAAACAATTTAAATGGAGTCTTATTTATTAGTCATCCATTATATATTAAAGCATTTCAATTTTTTTTTTCTAAGAAATAACATTTAAAACTAAAAAAAACTGAAACAAGTAAGAAAGCTGTAGTCGAGACTGCTCGACTACGAAATCCCCTGAGCCCTTCTTCGAACGAATAAAATTCCAAGAATTATTCGATTCGGTTCTGCACGCAAACTGTACATGCAAAACCACGCGCACACATAGACGCTGATCTACGCTTGTAGGCATGTATGTGTGTATGCTTGTGTGTAGCATTGCAAGCGTCTTGTTGTCTCGCTGCTTTGTTGCTGCGCCGCATGGATTTAGATGAGAAAACTTTGATGATTAATAATTCTCTTTCTAGATGGACAATCGTATGGATATCTTCAGATTATGATTATGATATTCATATCTATATGCTCAACTAAACTGCATGTCTTTAGTATTTGAAATGCATTTTTTTTACATTTGGGGGTGGTGGGGCGAAGTGGGGACCGGAATCCAAAATCTAACAAAAACCGAAATTGTATTAAATTAGTATCTATATATATGCAGAAGACTTGGAGATTCGAACTCTAAAGATGAATTAGCTAGAATTTTGTAACTGGTTCCCGATAAATTCGTTTATCGATAACTTTGCAAATATAAAAGTTATCGAATTTCTGAAACAAACTCGTACTGCGCGTGCAATATACGGACCTAACACAAAAAGAATGAACTCTCTAGCTCTTGTATCTTCGACGCTTTTATACATACAGACGGACGGACAGACGGACAGGGCTCAATCAACTTATTTTTTTGTGCTGATCAAGAATATATATACTTTGTGGAGTCTGCCACGCCTCCTTCTGCCTGTTACATACTTTTAACAAAACCATTATACCCTGATTTCCCATATTCAATAGGCTCAGGGTATAACTAAGAAGTGCGGCTTGCATAGAGCTTACCACCAGCTCCACTGCCTTGACCTGGGTTCCGTTAACTAAAACCAAATAAGGCACTGCTAGAGCGCCTTTTGACAAATCTAAAGTAAAGATCGAAAAATGTACAATTCAGTCACAATTCCATTGCCGAAATTCTATTTCGCTTATTAAATGTTTATTAAATAAATAAACGGCACCTACAGGAACAGAGTCTCTCGCAGTTAGTTGCGCCTAACTGCAACGTTCTTACTTGTTTTTCCTTTGTCTTCGTCTTTTCCTGCCTATCTCTGTACCTGTCTCACTCTCCACCTATGTCCCTATCGCTCTTCCTCTCAGTCTCTCTCTCTCTCCCCCTTCTTCATCTATTTCGTCTGCGCCTAACTCCAATTATCTTCATTCTGACTTTTTATCCGCATTACTCCTGACACTGTCATGCCATCAATCTATGAGAACCGCATAGAGCGCCGGACTATAGTGATATTACAACTCTATATCCTCCTCCTCCCCGAGACTTTTCACAGCTTCTCTCCAAGCGGAGCGAAAGTGAAATAAAATTTGCATATTTCGACTTTGATGAAGTTTCTGGTTGATTGTATTTCGCTGTTGTTGCTTAATTGACAACAGGCGCGTCTCCATCAAGCATCTTCCTTTGCATTTTATCATCCACTCCCCCCCCCCCCCATTCTCTCTCTCTTACACAATCTTCTTCTGCCCCTTCCTTCTTTTAAGTATGCAGCGGCGAAAGCAATTTCATAAATCATTTGACGCCGTCGTCGTCGCTGTCGCTGTCGTCGTGTTGCTTTCGCCTGCCTCAAGGCATTTTTTAAATGTCGTCCTTGTCGTCGCGAATTGCCGTGCAGCCAGGCCCAGCAAGTCCCCAACCCAACTCAACCCGGCTTCAATTCGAGGCAACAAGACTGTGCCTCCGCCCTCTTCTGGCCCATCGAGCAGCCTTGTCGCATTACACGCCTGACTACGCTTTGTGTAAATTAAAAGTGCTGCCGGCTGACGCAGCCCCCACCGACACGCCCCACCCCGCCCCCATCGCTGTCTCTCTCCCTTAACAATCCCCAAACTCCCCGCGCCTGTTGGAGCTGCACTTGGCATAAGAATTGCTCGCGATTTTCTCTTTCTCTCTCATTTTTGTTTCGATTTTTATTTTCTTTTTTTTTTACTCTTTTTTTGTTTGCTATGCACAGGATATTAATTTTTACACCATTCATTGATTTCGTTAGCGCTTAATGAACATGTACGATATTCGCCTCAGTAACACTGAACGACTCTGTACAACTGTACGACTGACCGGCCGGACAACTGGACTGTCCCGTTTCCGTATCCGTTTCTGAGTTTCTGAACATTGTCATTGAACCTGTTCGACAAATACCCTGTAAAAGGATAAATGGGGTAATATTAAACTATACAGTGGGAGAGAGAGAGAGAGAGAGAGAGAGAGAGAGAGAGAGAGAGAGGGTGAGTTGAGACAGAGAAGGAAATATTGATCAGCATCACTCCAGCTATATTTATACCGGTATACAATTTTATAGGTGGATTCCTATAGATTATATTTAGAGAAATCCAGTTACAGTGTCTACTGGAAAGGACAACTCCAACCTCATCGCCAACAGAAAAGTCAGTAGATAAGGAGAGAGAAGAAATCGAAAGACACAGAACGATCTAAGTATTTAAGCTCTTTGATATTATTGAGGAAAATATATGAGAATATAATCGGAAAAAGAATTTCACAACTTTGTATGTGTTTTCTTTCTGGGACCGTCCAGCGAATAGAAAGAAAGAGAAATCAGAGGATGAGATAAATGGGGAGAGAGCGAGAGAGAGAGAGGCATAGACTGAGAGACTTAGGAAAAGAAATAGAGATAGAAATAGAGTGAGATAGAAAGAGAGGGAGATAGTGAAAACGGAGAGAGAAAGAAAAAGAGAGACATAGAGAAAAAGAGTGAGAAAGCGTGAGTGAGAGAGAGAGAGAGAGAGAGAGAGAGAACGAGAGAGAGAGAGAGAAAGGTAAAAAATGATGATAGACAGAGCGAAAAAGGTAATGATAGAGAAATATAGAGAGGAAGATAGATAAATAAAGACACTAAACAAGAGAGAGAGAGAGAAAGAGAGAGAAGGGAAAGGAGAATCAGAAAAACACAGATAAATAATAAGAGAAAATAATATATGGAAATATTTTAAATAATTTCGAAATATGGATGTATTTGTAATTTTAATATACATATGTATAAAGAAATAGAAGTATTTATTGTGTATAAATTAGATCAATATAGGTCGCTTTAGACCGAAAAACTTTGTATCCAAAATTGAAGATTATACACATGTAAAATAAATGGAAAACATTTCAAGGCAATTCAGAAAAAATAATTTCATTAGGCGTGTTATATACGTCAACTTAACTTAACCTAGCTATATATGTACGTATCCAGCAAGTCCAGTGAGGCATGGTGGAAGTAATCAAAGATATATATGTACATAGTATTTACTGATGCTTTTCTAAAGAAACTCTCAGGAAACTACTAAAAACCATTTATCCATTTATCAATTTCCACTTCTATCTTGCACTATTTTTGCATTGCAGAATAACTAGCATACAGTTAGGATATTTTTAATACAGAATATAATTATTACATATCTTAAAATATATTCTATATACATATATTTTTTTATAGTTAAGATTTATCCCTTGTCATGCAGATTATATCACTTAGCATTCGTAGGGTATATCATTTTTATTGATATAACATATTCATATATTTCTGTCTTGCATACATTCTTTTTTGTATGCTTTGTTTTCTTGTTGTTGTTTATATTTTGGAAAATTGAAATGTATGAATTTGCATGAGCTTGTAAATTGGCTGCACCACGAACAGCCCTGCCCTCAAACGCCCCCCTGCGCAACCGCAAAGAGCGTTGAGGCAGAAAAACTGCACTGCCAGCCAATCAGAGACGGAAAACGACAAAAAAAATCGCACACACTACCCAAACAAAAAGTAGAAAAAAAGAAAGGAAAAATTGAAATGAAAATCAACACAACTAGAAGCATTACAATCGGATGTAATCAAATCCTGAATACTCTACACATAGTAACTGTATCATATATATACTTTTAATATTTACTTATATACATACTATTCGAAAAGAAACTTAAACTTTCTCAGAAAGAAAAGATATGTTTCCTACAAAATCCTGAATCAATATAAAAGATCATCAATATCAAATATTCAATTCAATCAATATAAAATAATCTCTACATATTGCATAGTATTCCGATGTTCGAATATTCATTGGATACAAACAATAGAGCTATAAGCTCAACACTGCTCAAAAAATATATATTTTATATTTTATAATATAATATTTTAATATTTTAAATAAATACCCAAAGAGCGAATTTTAATAGCAAATAAGATTACTCCACTCGAGAGTGTTGACTAGGGGATATCCTGGCCAATTCAATCCATTCTACACTTCTATACATAACAAACAAATCAACCACACATATATGTACATACACATACACGTACACCTATACTCTTGGACCGCTTGGACTGCGGCGCTTTAGTATCGTAAATGAATTGATTAAATAATGTATTAACCACTTGTATTAGAAGCACTTTCTTAATCGAATCAGACAGAGAGGGGGGTGGATAGAGAGAGAGAGAGAGAGAGAGAGAGAATAACAACTTCATGACTCTACTATATACTTGAAGAAAAACCAAATGAATCAATTATTGTCGGTAATATGGTAAGGAATTAACTCCTACTTTATGGTATATGTATACAAATAATACATAATTTACATATTTAATAGATATGCTACAGTATTACCATAATTACCACAATTATCAAGAGACTTTACCTACGACACCTATAAATTATACCTATATATCGACATTTACCCAGAAAAGTCAACGTTCTGTAGCGTTCGATCGTTTAATATTTTGTAATTATCTTGAAAACGTTTTTATACCCTGAACCCATTGAAAATGGGAATTCAGGGTATAATGGTTTTGTGAAAATGTATGTAACAGGCAGAAGGAGACGTCGCAGACCCCATAAAGTATATATATTCTTGATCAGCATAAAAAAATAAGTTGATTGAGCCCTGTCCGTCTGTCCGTCCGTCCGTCCGTCCGTCCGTCCGTCCGTCCGTATGAACGTCGAGATTTCGGAAACTACAAGAGCTAGAGAGCTGAAATTTCTCATGAACACTCATATGTTTTTTTCGATAACTCATTCCATTTCCAAATTATCGATAAAAAATCGAAAATTCGTTTCAATTTTTTAGGTTTTCTGAGCATAGCTTCTTCACCGTTTTAGCTAAAGACTTCGAATATTTAGATAGATATTATGAATACGCAGATTATGTAATTTTCAGATTTTGGATGCCACGCCCCCTTCGCCCACAATTTGCAAAAAACGCATTTCAAATACTAGAGACTTGAAATTTGGCACATACGTACATTTATTCTTAATCTACTTTGAAAATTTCATTAAGATCATTCATCTAGAAATGGAGTTATAGGCGTTCAAAGTATAGCCCAACCCACCCACAAGCCACGACAGCAACTGCGCGGTTAGCAGAGCTCGCGCTCATGCGATCGTAAAGAAGAAGAGTATCACTTTTTTTGCAGGGTTCAGGGCATCTCGTAGTCGAGCCGTCTCGACTAGAGCCTTCTTACTTGTTTCTAATTAGCTTGTGCACCGAAATTCGAAATGCCTTTTTAACTAAGTCTCAAATAAATCCATGGCCGTGGCATCACTGATGCCGCATCAGCATCAAGTCTACCGATTTACCAGCGAACAGCGAGCAGAGCATCAGATGCATAAAGTGTTCACATTCGCGTACAGCTTGTGGCTCGAACAAAAGCATCGATAAATAGCGATGCAACAAAAAGGCAACGGTAAAAAAAAAGTAAAAAATATTCGACTGGTTTGATTTACAAGCAAAGTCGCAAACTCGTAAATTGGGAGCGGTGGAAGATCGCATCATTACGGCATAATCGCAATCAAAATAAGTAGCTAACTGCTGACTATACCCAGCCCCTGCCCAAGCTGCAATCCAAACCCCAGCCACAATCCCAAAACCAGTCCAATTCTCTCAGCCTCCAGCGTTAAGGGAAATTGAAATTCAACCTAATTGCGGGAAATTTACAACGCAACTTAACAGCTGACAGATTTCGGCTTTCGTTTGGGGTTTTTGTTTGCACCATTGACAGTGGGTGGGGAGTGGGGGCAGAGTGTGACGGGGAGGGGGAAAGAGGCGCTGCCTTTGTGAAAGATTTTCCTTTTTATTTCTACTCGCTCTCATAACGCGCATGGAGTATATTGGCTTTTAGATTGCGCACTTTTATGATATATGTATGTACAAAATTATGGTTGATTATATGACTCGATTCAAAAACTCATATGCTGAACCAAGCAAAATGAATATATATTAGCTTTCTATTTAAATAAAAGAAATATATTGACACACAGGGTATCTACTAGTTATTCAATAAAGTCGTGAGAGTATAGTGAAGACGATGACATTGTGCAGGAAATTCGTTAGTCATAGGACATACTCTTGAGAGACTCTTGAGAGGCATTCATCTAGACATGTAACAGAGTCTTGTGTGAAGAAGCACAGAAGATCCCAAACCAATACTCCTGGAACTGCAGTAAAGTCTAGGGTATTTGCTAAAAAGAAAAAGAAGAAGAGTAGACTAGTATTTTGAAGACAGAGACTACAAATCAATATTCCGTAAGGAACAGCAAAAGAAAGGGTATATACTAGTCATATAATAGAGACCTGTTAGCATAATGGAAGAGTATGACTACGTATATCCAAAGGACAGAAAGTGGAACCAAGAACGACTTAAACAACAATATAAGTTTTTTATTTGAAACACAGGGCATCTAATGGTCGTGTAACAAATTCTTCTTTAAATTATGTAAAAAGAAAATAATGTATCTCAAACAGAATTATGAAACAGGGTGTCCTCTGATAATGTAATAGAATGTTGAGAATTTTGTATAGAAAGAAAAGACTTTAGTATCTTTCAGACAGAAAATGAAAGAATTATCCTTAAGTAAAGCACCGGGTATATCCTAGCCCTGTAACTAGACAAAGACTTCGGATATTTAAAAGTGAGAATAGTCGACAACACAGGGTATCTGCTAGTCAAATAACTCGAAGCCAATGAACGAGTATCTGACAGTCGATTGCGCCCGATGAATGTTATATTCAAACTTTATTTTTATAATTTTTTCCATTTTTTTTTTTTTTTTTTTTTTTTTTTTTTGAGTGGCTGGGGAAGGGTATTCATAAATCTTGGCAGACGCTCATAATTCATGCAGCTCTCGACGATTGGCAGCCCGATGGGCGGAGGGATATGTTTGGGGTCTGGGCACTTTCTTGGCAATAAGCTCAACTTGCGGTCTTACCAATGACAACGCGCCAAGCTGAGTGAAAAAGAAAACCAACTAAAAGCTGGGGGTGGGGCCTTAAGGGTTAGGGCATTCGAGATGGGGAGCGGGTGCGGCAGTTGGAGGTATTAAGCTTAGTTGAGCAAACAATGCAAAAAAAAAATACATTTCTGTGCTCTGGCCATATTTCTTGTGACGTCTCATCAGTTGTTAAGTGCGCCTGGGCGTGAAGACATCTTAAAGCGTCATACCACCAACTGATGGATTTCTTTATTTATGGCCAATTGTCTTGGGTTCAGATTTTAATCGTTGTTTAAAGAACATTTCCTGAATATAGCAACAATATACATAATTTAATCAGATCTAATATCGCAATAAGTATAGTCTAGTTAAAACAAGTAAGAAGGCTACGAGACTACGAGATACCCTGAACCCAAAAAAGGTGATACTCTTCTTCTTTACGCACGTATAGGCGCGCGCTCTGCTAACCGCGCATTTGCTGTCGTGGCTTGGGGTTGGGTAGGGCTATACTTTGAACGCTTATAACTCCATTTCTAGATGGACGATCTTGATTAAATTTGCAGAGTAGATTAAGATTATCAAAATGTATCTACGTGCCGAATTTTCTCTAGTCTCTAGTCTCTAGTATTTGAAATGTGTTTTTAGCAAATTGTGGGAAGGGGGGCGAGGCATCCAAAATCTGACAAACGAAAATATACAAGTTATCGAATTTCTGAAACAAACTCGTACTGCGCGTGCAATATACGGACCTAATACAAAAAGAATGAACTCTCTAGCTTTTGTATCTTCGGAAATCGACGCGTTCATACATACGTACGGACGGACGGACAGGCGGACAGACGGACATGGCTATATCAACTTTTCTCGTCACCCTGATCAAGAATATATATACTTTATGGGGTCTGCCACGCCTCCTTCTGCCTGTTACATACTTTTAACAAAACCATTATACCCTGATTTCCCATTTTCAATGGGCTCAGGGTATAAAAATAAATTGAAAACTTTTTGCGCGTTATGAAACCCAAATTTGAAACACCTTAGCGCCATCTAAGGACATACTGTCTTCTGGCGCCATCTAATGAGTATCTTCTGACTGTTAACGCCATCTATTGATGATGTGCACATAGTTTTGTTTTTATTCAATGGCTACAATTTTCAACATATTCGACACAGCGTTGCTCAACTATCGATAAGTTTTGGCGCAATGTTCATTAAATTAAATCGCTATTCGCACCACTAGTGTTAACCGTTATTGGAGCAACTTTTTGCCAACTCATTTTATTCGAATTTTTTATTGTCCTAAGCGGATTACCAGCCATGTATTTGTCCCTAATAATTTCGATATTGTTCAATTGTATGCGCCTGAGTCAAGGTACCATCGACGACGATTGCCCCTCTCTGGCAAATGGCGACAACTTATCGCAGACGCAGCTGCTGGATCGCCTCACACATGGCTGCCGCTACGATCGACTAGAGCGTCCCGTTACCTACACCGAGGATGGAGCACGTCTGCCCGTGGATGTGTATATGCGCGCCTACATCTATTTCGTGCAAAATCTGGAGGCACATGATTTACAGTTCAAAATATTTGCGCTGTTGCAGATGCGCTACTTGGACCCTCGTCTAAATTTTCGTCACGTGGCGCCCAAACGCTTACAGCCCATTTTAGGTGAACAACAATTGCGCGACAACATCTGGCTTCCTCACATATTTCTGGCAAACGAGCGCGACTCTAGTATTTTGGGCAAGTCATTGAATAGCTGCTTCACTAATCTCTTCGAGAATAATATATTTCTATTTTCATATACGCGTAGGCACCAAGGAGAAGGATATATTAACATCCATATCGCCGGATGGCACTGTCATTGTCTCGTCGCGGATTAAGGCCACACTCTATTGTTGGCTAAATCTCAAGAAGTTTCCTTTCGATGAGCAGCACTGCTCCACAGTGCTAGAAAGCTGGATGTACAATACATCGGAGCTGGTGCTGCATTGGGAGCAAAAGCGGCCCATTACATACGACCCGGCATTGCATTTGACCGAATTCCTGCTGCAGCGCTCCTGGTCCAATGAGACGGTGATCAATGCAGACTTGAGCGATCTGCGTCACGGCGCTTTTGCCGGCAATTATAGCTCACTAAGCTTTACGGTTCACCTGACACGCGTGGTAGGCTTCTATTTGATGGATTACTTTTTGCCCTCGATGCTGATTGTGGCCATCTCGTGGGTATCCTTCTGGCTACAGGCGGACCAGGCGCCACCTCGCATTACGCTGGGCACCAGTACCATGTTAACCTTCATAACACTGGCCTCGGCACAAGGTAACGCCGATTCACTTTCTTAATTTTAGACTTTTTAACCTCTGCTTTGGACGGTAGGCAAAACCCTGCCCAAGGTTAGCTACATAAAAGTGTCGGAGGTTTGGTTTCTGGGCTGCACGATCTTCATATTCGGGAGCATGCTGGAGTTTGCCTTTGTGAACACGATTTGGCGGCGCAAGCGCAGTGTGCCCGTCCGGAAGCTCAATAGCCGCCACATTCTAAAGTCGACGTTGTCACCGCATTTGCTGCGTCGACGCAGCCACGCACGCTCGCGATCATTTTCGGGTATTCTGCGGCAGATGGACACCACCTCACTGGGCGGCAATCAGCCGTTCAACAACTATTTGACTGTCAACTTGCCCATCACAACCATAACAGAGGGCCAAGTGCTGAGCCAACAATCGGATCGAAAGCGCAAGCGCAGCCTCGATATGCTGAGCAGCGACAACACAAATCGCAAGCTGGACGTGAACTTTGTGGAAAGTGCTTTGGGCGCTGCTGCTTCGACAGCAACTGCGTCGGTCTCTAATGCAGCCAGCATGGAGCTACCCGATTTTAGCAGCAATAATAATTTGTTGGGCGAGGAGTTTAGCCATGAGGAGCAGATTGCTTCCACTGGGTGGACAACGCTTACACCACAAGAGATTGCCATTTGGATTGATAACCGAGCTCGGTTCATGTTTCCGCTAGCATTTTTAGCATTTAATGTTTTCTTTTGGTCGTTCGTTTATTGTATTTAGAGCGCAGTGTTGTTATTTCTATTTAAACACCAAATTGTATGTTTGTTAGCCATTGTTTATTTTTATATTCGTTTGATTAAATTTTACATGTTCAAATTCAAATATCGCGCTCTGATTCAACAACACTGGAAACCAATGTTGGCTAACTAGAAATCTCTTTTTATTCGTTCTGTAAACAGAGATGGCATCTTGTTGACAGATAGCGTACGGCAGCCTGTGGTAGAGTAGGCCAACTATACTATTGACCGACTTCATTTTTTTTCCAACTCATAAGCGTACACACACAACTAAACAATAACATCGGGGGCCCCAAAAATGCTCGTTCGCTCGCGACCGACGACGACGGACCAAAAACCTTCGTCGTGTGAATGGTAAATGAAAAAAAAAGAAAAAAAGTAAAGTGCAATTTTAACCCTACGCCGAAATAAAAAGGAGAAAAAAAACTACATAGAAATTAAACAACAAAAACATCGCGAGTGCAAGTGGCAAACATAAACAACAGCAAGAACAAGAACTAAACAAACGCAGATTGTTCTCTGTGTTCGTGAGCTAACGTGTGTGTGTGTGTGTGTGTGTGTTATACTGTGTTGTTATTGCATCGGTTAAAAAAGAACACAAGGCAATTAAAGCTTTTCGGATGCGTGTAAATG
>JAWNOS010000105.1:1250000-1270000 GCA_035045845.1 Drosophila buzzatii | reverse complement strand
AGCATACATTATTGAATTTTCTAATTACGTCATAAACTAATTACGACATTTCTGTTGGATATCAAGAACTAAATGTGTGAATGCAGGGTATGCGCATATCGCCTTCGCCAACTCTTGTTGTCCATTTTTTTTTTTTTTTTTTTTTTTGTGTTGCCTTTATTTTTATTTATTTTATTTTTTTTTTCATTAATATCTGCGCTGTTTGCTTGCCTTTTTCTTGCTTTGCTTTTCACGACGGCAGTGGCAGCAGCAACAACAACGACAGCAACGTCAGAAGCAACTGCGACGCCGACGTCGACTGCACGACGTTTTTGTGCGCTGTGTAAAGCGAAAAAAATTCATTTTCAGTTGACGCTTTTGTGTGGGTGTGCGTGGCACGCAAAAAAAAAAAAAAAAAAAAACAAAAAAACAGCAATACACAATTTAGAAACAATTAATACATTTGCAATAAACAAATACTTCACAAGTCGCAAGAAATTTGCGCATAGAACTTAATTTGCTGCCATTTTGACCGCCAGCTTGTTGAGCGTAAGTTAGTTGCCTCTCTCTCTCTCTCTCTCTCTGTGTGCGTGTGTGTGTCCCTGTGCGTGAGTGCGACACTTGCAATTAGTAAAGCTTCAAAGCTCTCATCCCAAAATTCAACTTTAACCGTCTCGCTTACGCTCTCGCTCCCATTTAACGCAGGTGGATCTGATATTCAACGAGGAGGGCTCCTGCCCGCTGTGCAACAAAACCTTCTCGCGTAAATCCTCGCTCATGACGCACATACGCAATCATTCGGCTGAGCGCAAGTTTGTGTGCAGCTACTGCCACAAAGGTGAGTACAACCACAACAATAACAATAACAAATAACAATAATAATAAATAACAAGTTGAGCGCAAAGCTTTGTTCAAATCAAAACATACGGTGTCCATTCGATATAAAAACCAAATCGTTAAGAAAACTTATGCATTATATGTTGGACAAAAAAAATGTATAAATATAAACATATACATATATATGTACATATAAGCAACAAAAAAAAAAATATATATATACTTATGTGTGTATGTGTATCATAAATAATAAAATAATTTTTTTGTTTTCAATTTAAAACTGAGCCGATAAGAATGTTTACATACTTTTTTTTTTTTTAATAAATAAGTAAGTAAAATGCATGGTTTTAATACCCATACCAGTTTATTTTGCACTTCACGCCTATTTGTAAGAAACAAACAGTGTGTTAATATGTAATGTAATATTTGTGTTAAGTTTTTTTTAACAAAACGAACTTTCAATAAATAAATTACCCAGTCTAAAAAAGCTTAAAATCATTGGTACCTGACTAATATGCTAGGCAAACCAACAAGTGCTTCACATAATCGAGCGTTTACTGTATAATTATTGAGCAATAAACTTGTACTTTGTACTTTATTTATTATTTACTATTTATTAATTATTAGTTTTCAATTTTCTGAAATATTTCAAGTTTAAAAATAGGTTTGATTTTGTATTTATTTTCTTTAGTAAATAATTAGAATATTTCATATTTTAAATTAACTTCAGACAATTGATTAAGCGAGTGCTCACTGTATGTTTGATGTTTTGATTGAAGGATAGCAATAATCTCTTCTCTCTCTCTCCCCCGCACTCTGTAGGCTTCACGCAAGCCGCAAATTTGCGCAACCACGAACGCATACACACGAATGATCGACCGTATCAGTGCGTGGATTGCGGCAAGACCTTCACTCAAATCACAAATCTTAACAATCATCGGCGCCTCCACACAGGTGAGCGTCCCTTTGTGTGCAATGAGCCGGAATGTGGACGCAGCTTTGCGCAGGTGAGTATTCCCGCTCCTCATCTACAATTGCCGTCTCTAACTTGTTTTCTTTTGTGTGTGTTTACCTGAACAGGTGACCAATCTAAACAATCACATGAAGTCGCATCACAAAGTGCAGCAGTATTGCTGCAACGTTTGCAGCAAGAAGTTCACGCAGGTCACCTCACTGAACCAGCATCTGCAGGCGCACGCCGGCGTCACCGGCTACTATTGTCCGCGGTGTCCAGAGAAGAACTTCAAGCTCCAGTCACAGCTGCATACGCACATGAAGACACACGGCCTGGCCTTTCCCTATGAGTGCAGCAAGTGCGATGAGAAATTTCTGCAGCAATCGCACCTGGATCAGCATCTGAAGATGCACGACGAGTTCAAGTTCAAATGCGACATTTGCCCCAGCAGCTTTAATCAGGAGTCGTTGCTCAAGAAGCATGTGCAACGCCACGTGGAGGGCCGCTACCTGAATTGTCCGGTGGCCAATTGTGCCGAATCATTTGCGGTGCGACAGCATCTATCGAAACACTTGCTCACCAATCATTCGCATCACGAGCTGCCGCCGCCGAAGCGCTCCAAGAAGACGATCACGTTGCAGTCGCCCCAGCAGCCGTTGGCGATGATTGGACAGCCTCTATCGCTGCAGCACACGACGGGGCAGCGTAAGTGAGCCTAGTGTAACGAATCAAACAACATTTGAATACCCTGTAAACAATTGCAAATGATTAGGGAGTGAAAGGTTATGCGTTGCGACTACGATTAGAGTTGTTTGGAGATTTCATTGAAAATTTCGCATCGTTGATTGATATATTCTAGATACTAGATAAATGTGTTTATATAAATATATTTAAAATTGTTTTTATTATATTTTGCAGGTGGCAGACCGCCCAAAAACAAGAACAAGCCCTCACTGGCAGCCCCGGCCATTAAAATCGAGATCAATGAGCCGTTGCACAGCCAGCACATCATCAGCAGTGCCAGTGGCCTTTCCATACACCAGCAGATTAATCAGCATATGCAACAGCAGCAGCAGCAACAACAGCAGCAACAGCAGCAGCAGCAACAACAACAACAACAACAGCAACAGCACCTTCATCTGCCAATGGGACAGGCGGTCAAGACGCGTTTTATACCCACTAAATAGGAGTTAGTTAGACGAGGCGTGCGTGAGAAAGATAAGGAGAAGAGAAGAAAGAAAGGGAACGAGTGAAAATGAGAAAGAGAGGGAGAGAGAGAGAAAGAAATACCGATGTGGCTAGCTATTCAGTGGCGTTTTCGATCGATCTGGCGTGTCTACACGCCCTTCCCCTGCCCCATAACTTAACCCTAACCCAAGCTCAGCTCAGCTCTAGAAATAGTTAACAAAAAAAAAGCAAACATATAAACAAGTTTTTACAAAATGCGCATCACATATCCTTCAAGCACTTACATAGACCAACATATAGACACGCAAACATACAATTCATGCAACAATAGGCAAATTACGTTAGCCGATAACCGATAAGTAATAGTGAAACGCAAATCGATAACCGAATTAATTAATTGCACAAGTGGTGGCACCTCCGCACATACACATACGCCCAGACGCGATCTGGCGGCAGCGGCGCGCATCGACTGAGGCTGCTGGTTCGGTTTAGTCGGCTCCTTGCGCATGACGTGACGGACGCCGCAGCTCTTGCGCCAATTGCTGCTGTCAGCTAGACGCCTGCGCCCATCGCCCGTTCCGTCACTTGAACAAAACCAAAACCAAAAATTTTATACAAGAATCAAAGCAATATTTAAACAGCCTTTAAGAAAATAAAACAGACTAATCAATTTATACATACATACATATATGCATGCATCATCATCCAGAAGCAGAGTTCTTTGGGCAGTACCAGACGAGCGGAGACGTAACGCATCGTCGCACGCATCGTCACGTCACGTAACATTAAGCAAAACAACTGTAACTTAAATCGAAATAAAATCTTATTATTAATTGTAAAGATATATATAACAAGCAAAGCAAAACAAAACAAAACTGCATACAAAAAAATTAAATAAAAAAAAGAAAAACACGCAAAAATGAAAAAAAAAAAAAAATACAAAAAACAAAAATACTTACAATTACAAGTAATTACATATAAATAAATCCATTTAATTTGATATGTATTTTAAGCAATTAGTTTAAGTGTTTTTATTTTTTTTTTTTTTAATAAAATTTAAAGAATGTATGATAAGTCAGTCAAGTGTTTGTTTCTATATTCAAAGGACGAGTAATGGATATAATTCTGTTTAGTTTTGAAATTTTTAACTATCAAAATAAATGTCAGAGTTGTTGACACTTGAACGCGTATTTCCTTTTTTTCTAAGATCAATTGAGGAAATAAGTTTGTTTTCTGCAATTTCTTATAAAATTTGTATTGCATTCATATTTAAAATTTTTTGTTTATATTCTTATTATCTTTTTATCAAAAAAAAAAAAATAAAAAAATGTCTTTTTACTTGTGGTTTTATATACATATATGTACATATGTATATATACAAAATCTAAATATGTTTAAATTCAGTTTTAAAATATTTTCTTCAATAACTATTTGTATATTAGTTATTTACATTATATTATTTTTTATATATGCATACTAATTTATATGTATATTTATATATTTTTAATATATATTTATATTGTTCTTGTTTCCTAGAAACTCCATCATAGATATTCCATACTTATATTACATAAATAGATATTCTCTAAATACTCCATGACAAAATTTGGAAGCCTTGAAAGAAAACACTGTTTATGGAAACAGAGGCTCCGGAGTATTTTGTATACTGGTAAAACTATCAGATTACATATATAACACCGTAGCGTACCGAAGTGGAGATCTATGGAAACAAAAAATGTGTTCCTTTTAAAGTTTGTTATTTGGTATACATACAAGCAACAAGTATAATTATGCTACATAATATTTATAGTTAAATTGTTGCTTAATTATATTTTCTATAAGGCCTGCTGTATGCCATAAGTGAAGCACATTCTTCAGAATGGCGCATTTACAAGTTTTTTTTTTTTTTTTTTTAATTATGTATATGCAAAATAAGTATAGATACATTAAGGACAGTCAACAGGTAAGTAAAGGAGCTTAGACTAGATGGATTGCAGGCTGGCCAGACGTATATCGAACTCCTCCTTGTGCTCGTTCTTTAGATAGCGACGCATGCCACACAAGAGGTATCGCAGCTTGGGTGTACCTAACACATCCAGGAGCAGCACCATTAGCTCCTCGAAGCAATTGTCGCCGCCTGTTTTATACGCCAGCAGCGCTTTGCCGAAGCTGCGAAACTTGTCGCTGTCCACGACGCTGCGCACCTGCAAAGAGAGAAGCTCAGTTTGAGTCTGACTAGAGATTTGCATTCTGTGGCGACAAACCTCACGCAGAAAATCTCCGCATGATTCAGGCGCTTCCTTTAGCAAGCATTCAGCTGGCTTTGCAGCGCAACTCTTACTGCTGGTGCTGCTTCTGTTGCTTGTGCTGCTGCTTCTGTTGCTTGTGCTGCTGCTGCTGTTGCTGGTGCCTGGTTCCGTCTTGACCAAATCATTGCTGATCAGCTTGTAACGCTTCTTGCCACTGGTCAATGTTTCGTTGGCTATGGGTGAGCTGCGCTCGCGCTTGTGTATCTTAACTTGTTCGGTACTATTGAAGTCAATGCTCTGTGTGAGTGAAGCAAATCTGAGTTAAGGCAAATAGATATATGTATGTATAATGTACCGTCACATTGGAATTGAGTCGACTCATAAAGTCCATGGCATTGGGCGCAGTTTGGCTCTGATTGGTGCATCCGGCAGCATTCACATAATCCGCTGGCGTCCAGCTCTTAATAGAGTTGGCCATTTCCGTCTTACTGGAAGCAACAACAACACCAATTAGTACAGGTCTTCAAATTACAAATTTACGTGGACTTACGCTGCCAGCTCGCTGGCCAGCTTAAATTTGTTGGCTCCAGAGCCGGGCTCACGCTTGATTTGAGTATTGGTGTTGGTGTTAAAGGTGGGCGTCAGCGTTGGCTGTTCCTCCTTGCACACGGTCTGCAGCAGCGGCTCAAGAACACGCTCCTCGGGCTGTACCATCTGTGGGCATCAACATTACATTTATGAGTATATCGTAAGCATGGCTTCATAATTCTAGTCTAGCTCAAACCGTTTGCTCTGCATTCTTGAAGAATTGGCGCAACTCGCGCACAATGGGCCCAAATGGCGACGATTGCGGACGTGCGCCCAAGTGGCCGCGTATCCACTTGGATAGCTGCTGCACCTGCGATGCATCCTGGAAGCGTGCATCACACAATAAGATTGCACCATAGTCGTGGCGGTGCCGAATGACACGCCCAATGGCCTGATTGACAGCACGCGTGGCATCCAGGTTATACCATTCCTGGCCGCTGAGCAGCTGATTCTCCTTGGTGCGATTTGTTTCCAAATAGCGACGCTTCAGTATCACCTTCGGATCCTTTAGGGGTGGAAACGGCAGGCCAGTGATGATCACAGCGCGTCCATTGCGATCGGCAAAGTCCAGGCCCTCGGACACCTTGCCGCGACATACGGCCATAAAGCAGGCGCCCTTCGAGTCGCGTATCGCCTGATAGAACTCGTCCATGGTGCTGGTGAACTGATCCTTGCCACGCGGCTCCAAAAAAATTGGCTTGCGGCTGGATAGATCCGCCCACAAGCCGCTCGCCTGCCAAGCATCCACGCACTGATTCAGCATTGGATATGATGGAAAGAACACCAAAAGCCCATCCGGAACGATTCGGGAGACATTCAGAATCGTCTGGCCCAGCGAGCTGATATACTTTGGATTATCACTGTGAATGAGTGAATGACAATGTCTATTAATGACTGTCATGCTGATCAAATATATATAGTATTTGTATTGGAAAACTAGAAAAGCTAGAGAGCTGAAATTTCACATGAATACTCGTATGTTAGTTACGCCCCAGCAAGCATTTGGAAGACTGTTTTAACAGAAGTCGTCTTGGGGAGTCTTTTTTGAGTCGCCTTGATGATTAAAAAATGATTAATCTCATGCGCGATCGAAAGAAGACTCATAAATGACTCTTCTATATGCTCAAAATATGATTGGCTAAGAATACGAAAACAAAAGGTAAAGCGATCGCCAATTGAGCATGCAGATGATTAGAATATGATCATTGCAATGTTGCTATGCAAGCATATTCTGCTCTCTGGAGAGATCCAAACGCTATTGTTCTCTTATGAAAGCTAACGGATCTTAACTAAACGGTACTTTTAATGAGCACATGTCGAAACGTGCAAATTTTGTCATTTGTAAATTTGAAATCTTGAAGTGTAAACGTGAAACGGCGTGAATGCAAGCTGTGCTTAAAATCAATTAATATAATAAAGAAGGTGCGGAAAGGTGCTATATTTTGACGGTTCTAAAAAGTATGTATTCTTAAAATAAAAACTTGTGTAATATATTAACATTTCTCCTTTTATTCCTTTTAGATATTACTCATATAAAATACAAATGCACTGACAAAGAAATTAACAATATTCTGCAAAAGCATTTTGTCCATGCAAACAATAGGTTAGCGAAACGGAGGCGACTAAATTAAATAATATTTAAGCTGTATATTAATATGCATCTTATTTTATTTTGTAATGTAAAAGTTAAATTAAATTAAGCTATATATATGTACATATATATGTATATACATATGTATAAATTTGAATATTTTATGAATTAACTTTTTTGATTATTTTGCTTAGTTTGTAATATAAAAATTAGTTTAAGTAATATATGCAAATAAAAAATTAATGAATTTAAAAAGAACATTATTTTTTCATTGCCCATTATTGGAAATAAGACTCGAAGAAGACTCTTATATGATTAAATGACGACTCGAAAAAGAGTCATAAATGATTAAAAAGACGAGTCATAAGCGACTCATCAGGAAGAGTCGCGGCTAGGGTACCATTTTCTCCCGACGGGGGAGTCATTTATGATCAGAAAATGAGCGCATATATGACTATTTTCGATCAGTGCGCGACTCATAAAAGACTCATTTATGCTCTGTTAACATCAAAAATGCTTGCAGGGGCAGTACGAGTTTATTTTTCGATAGCTCATCCAAATTATCGATAAGAAATCGAAAATTCATTAACTTTTTTTTACGTTTTTTGAGCATAACTTCCACATCGTTTTAGCTATAGACTTCAAGTTTGTATATTTAGATAAATATTATGCATACGCAGACTATGTAATTTTCAGATGTTGAATGCCACGCTCCCTTCGCCCCAATTTGAAAACGCATTTCACTTGTAATCTGGGACATATATACATTTAGATACTCATAATCTACTGTGAAAATTTCATGCAGATCCTCCTTCTAGAAATGAAGTTAAAAGCGTCCAAAGATACGGCCGCAACTGAGCGGTTAGCAGAGCGCGCGCTTACCCGTGCGTAAAGATGAGTATTAGTTTTTTTTTTTTTTGCAGGGTTCTCGTAGTCGAGCCGTGTCGATTAGAGCCTTCTTACTTATTATTAGTCCAAGTTTTGCTCTAATATATATAATAATATCTATATCTTAGTTATGGCTTCTTAGCATTTAGATGATAACGATCTCACTATTCTCTCTAAGCTTTTAGCTATGTTTATAAACCAATCCGCATTATTTAAAGGTCTATTAGAAGAAGCGTTTATCTTGCATTGATGTGGAATCGCTTCAACTAGAAAACTAGTAAAGAGAATCTATTTATTTTGTTTTAATGATAGAATATTAGCAAGATCAATGACCTTAATCAACGGCATCAAGGGAGTGGTATTCAAAATTTGTAACTTACACAGTCTCCGAATGCATAATAACGATCTAGATCAAACGGTAAACAATCTACGCTAGGAACCGATGCCAAACTTTCGATAATATCGATAATATCCTTGTGGATTTATCGAAATAATAAAATAAACTGCGTATATGACAGACAAGTATTTATGTAATAATTGTAGTTTAATGTAATTTTGTAGTTTACGACGGGCAGAAAAGGCTCTATCGAATAACCCTAATCAAGAATATATATACTTTATGGGGTCAGACACCCCTTCCTTCTGTCTACATTACATACATTTTCACAGAACCACTACACCCCAGTTTCCCATTTTCATTGGGTTCAGGGTGTACAAATGGTGAAATTTAAAAAAGTTGTGAAATTAACATATTTTTATGGAAGAGTATAACTACAGATGATGTACATAGCTATGTACATCAATTGTTAACGCTAAAAAATCTATTGAATGTTTAAGATCTGATTTACAATTTTTCCACTCTTTGTAAATGGCCAGATCTGAAGAGAGAATATAATTATTGACCACGCTGATTAGCTATTTTATTAGCCTCCAAATAAACATCATTAGTATATTATACGAACTTATTAGCGGAGCCCTATAAATATTACATGATTCAACTCCATGATTCATGAAGCGTGCCCATAGCAGATTCTCTCGAGCTAAAACCACTTGAGAATTGTAAGCGACATTTGTGCTCCCAGCATCTACTCTTAGTTGGGTGTACTAACCGATTCTTATAGTTGGATATGAGCTGCTCCCGGTCTGGACCAGTGCCAATAATCTTCACATAGACCTGCGATTTGTCAACTATGTGCGGATTCTCCAAATGCTGGGACACCGGTATGGCCAGCTCAGCAATGAGCGGCTTCAGCGGCGCCAAAGTGCCGCTCGTTAGGATGACGCTGCGCACTTGGGTATTGAGCAGCTGCTCCATGCCAAAGCCCGGATTGAAGCACCAGAAATTTATTATCTTTGCTGTCTTGGAGACTGTGCTGGCCGCATTGTTGCTCTTGCCCAGCCAGCCAGTTTGCTTGCTGTTGCTGCTACCAACGGGCTTCGTCTGTTTGGTGTCCTCGATTTGAACGTGGACCTTGAAGCTGCGGTGCACCTTGGCCATGATATCCTCCTTGTTGGCAAAGACGACGTTAAGTAGATCGCTGAGCACCATGAAGCTACCTCCCTTGCGCAGCATCGAGTGCTGCGAGGCGACCATGAGGTACTGTACCAGCTTGTCCAGCAAGGTGACAATTGTGGCACAGTTGCCATAGGTGAACTGAATTTTGGATTGGGTATGAGTATTGACTTTCCCCAAACGAGACTAACTTACATTTGCCTTGCCGAGCAGCTCGTAGATGTGCGCAGCTGGATAGGTGGTACCTTCGACCTGATTCTCGACAACCACGCCATCGATGGACTTCTCCAGTTCCAGCAGCATTTCCTTGAGCAGCGTCAGGTCGTCCAGGGTGAAATCTTTGGGCTCTTCGGGGCCAGCTGAATCCTGTGAATCGGCACTGGTGAAAATCTTCATAATGTGAGTCACGTCCTCGATGGCCATGGCCACGTCGGAGGATCGTATCTGCACAGAGGCGGACTCCTCGCAAATCTTTTCAATGTTATGGGCCTCATCCAGGATCACAATCGTGTTGCTTAGCTCAATCTTATTGGCCTTACGGGCTTTCGGGTCCAGCAAGTAGTTGTATGGCATGAATGTGATATCTGCATTGCTGACCAGCTCCTTGGAAGCATAATATGGGCACATCTTCAGGCGCTGCCCCACCTTGACCAAGTCTTCGATGTCCATGATGCTGGGCCCACGAAAGTCGGGATGATCCTTCTTGGACTCAACGCGCAGCTGGAACGAACACGTCTTGGCGTGCACCTTCAGCTTACACATATTAACCTTGTTCGAATTGCCCTGCTCCTTCATTACGTCTGGATGTATGCAGAGCTGATCTCGCGAGCCCAACACCACGGAGCGCATGTTGGCATAGGCTGTGCGCTTCAGCTCCCGCATCGCCTGGCTCAACTGGGAATGGGTGCGCGACGCATAAATCACCTTGGGAACGCCCCAGTTATTGGCCTTGCCCATGGTCAAGGCCAGGTCAGATATGGCTCCGGTTACCGAACCGCCTGTTGCTTGCCTCTGTTGCTGTTCCATTTGCACCTTCTGCATGTTCAGCTGGTGCTCCGATTGACGCGTGCGTATCCAGGCTAGTGAGGAGCACAGCAAACTTAACGTTTTGCCGGTACCGGTCGGCGACTCCAATACGCCGTTGGTACCATCGCGCAGGCACATTATCACCTTTTCCATAAAGGCGCGCTGCACATCGTACGGCTCGAACGGAAAATGCACCGGTATTCCGGCAATAATATTCTCCGGCATCGCACGTAAATATCTCAACACAATTATTTTTTGCCGGTGTTTACACTGTTTGCCGTCTGTCGAGTTCGCGCGCCAACACAAAAATAACACATGTTATGCGTGAAGGACGACCCTGTTTGATTCTCGATTAAAATTTACTGGATTGTCGCCTATGCTCAATGTGTTACAAAAACAAGTCAGCTTACATTGATTAACACAATTTATGGATTATTAGTCACCTAAGTAATATTTTAAAATTATATGCTTTTGATAGAAGTTCTATTCAGCAGCTGACTTAGCATTTTAGCGACATCAGGAAAAATGAAAAAAACAAAAACTCAAACCAACTCTGAGTCGTTCTGATTAGCAACAATCCTGTCCAACTATATATCGATTAATCGATATATATATGAAAAATAACAACAATCGCTCAGTTAGTTTTTTACTTTTGAACTGAAAGGTTGGTTGGCCAGCGGCCCCAAAGAAGAAGAAACCGATGCAATAGCAATAGAAAGGCAGAGGCGACAACTCGGAACGCAGCGAGAGTGACGGCCTCAGTGTGTGTGTGAAACAAACCTATCCGCCTGCTGAGATACTACAAGTAAACATACCAATTGCTACATACATACATGCCACCACTGGTCGTCGTATCGTGGTCGTGTCGTTTCGTCGGTTCGACTGTCGGTCGGTCGTTTGCGCCATCGTCGTCATCATATTCGGCAGTTAGTCAGTCAGTCAGTTGGCGAGTGGATTGGTTGGTTGGTTGGATGTTGGTTGGGTTCGCGTGCGCGGGTGGCGGGTGGTGGGGGCAGCTGCTTGGATGAGCGAGTGCCAAAAGAGAAGAGCAGTGAGGTTGAGCGTAAGAGCGTGCGTGTAAAAGTTGTTTGTGTGTGTTAATACAGCCACACACATGTTATTCTGGTATATGTGTTCGCCTTCTTAACTGTGTGTGAGTGCGTGGCTATGGTCGTCGGTGAGAGCGCGCGCGGCGGAGATGGTAATAAATTTTTGTTGGCACAAAGTAAAATATAACTGAACAAAAAATTGCTCAAAACAAAACTACGCGTTACTCCCCCCTCCATCATCGTTCGTTTGAGCTAAGATATAACAACGGTAACTGACTATTCCCGATTAAAAAAAATTGCGACTATTGGTTTATTGCCAGCAAGTTATAATTAATCGGTTGTGCAGTTAACCCGGTCAAATGAAATAGTCGTAGTAAATAGATGAACTTATGTTTTTCCACTCGACTCTCACCAACGATGAATATGATAATGATGCTGCATATGTGTGTTTAATTGAGAGAAAGATAGAGATTTTTTCACGTCGCGAACGTAGCCGTAATTATTTTTCTTCAAGTGATATTAACGCTGCTTCAGCAACAACACCTACAATCAGCTTCAAATCATAGATACGATAGCACTTGCATGTTTGGCGCGCTCGTTCTCCACATAATCGGATGCAACGTTGCACTGCATATATCGTCGATCGATAGGCGATAAACATATTAGCTACCCCACTGCCACATGCAAATTAGTTCTCGTTCGTGCTCATGTTACATTTAAAATTAAGGTCACTCTAATCATGTTGATTGTCAAATGATGGACGACTAGCTTCCCTCCTCTTTACACATATTCACACATGCTCACACAGACGCACTCACAATTACGCTTTGTTAGTGATCCTTTGTGACAAGGTCATTGCTCATATCGATGTGTTTTTCTTGTTATTACTGTGTTGTCATTCAATTCAATTACTCAGTAATAGATTTTAGAGCCGTTCTATCGAAGCAGCATGCTTGGGTACGTCCTGCTATTCAAAAAGAAAGGAAAAATTGCAGGAGTACGTTCAACCCCCCTCACTGCCCTCATCATTGTTTTGCGGCGTTGCCACCAGCAGCAAATGCTAATGTTATCGGTTATTTGAGATGAGGGTTTAGCTGTGTTTGTGATTAATAATGCATTAAATAATTCGGCGTGACCCATTTGATAATTATATCCACGTGCTTGGCTTTGGTTACTTGAAGGCATCTGCTTACATAGTCTATTGTGCATTTCATTTGATATCTGGCAACTCTGCTCTGCGCCACTGAGCGTGAATGTAGTACACGCATGTAATATGTTTGCATGTGTTTGTGAGTATGCGTGCGTGTGTGTGTGAATGAGTGCTCCTATTCAAATAGAAATTGAGTGCTTTGTACTCGAAACTCAGTCAATTAGTCGCCAGAAGGCGGCGGCAGCGATGACAACGTTAAATGCAGGCGCGCCGATAAGAAACAAATATTTTTTTCACCCGCGCGTCATTTTACATTCCTTTGAAATTTATTGTATACTAGTCTGAATCGAATAATTTTGTATTGTTATAATTTTTTTCCTTCTATCAAGTGCGGAACTTTTAGGTAATATCCGAATATTTTTCGTCTTGCTTTTGGCCGGTTGTTGCTGCCAATTAGAGATGCGTGCGTGACCGTGATAAGTGAGGCGATCGTTAGGCAACAGTGGAAAAAATATCTGCACACGTGTTTGCGGCACGATCTTATATGTCTATCTTTGTGACTGCTATACCTTTGATATGTTTCACATATTTATATATTCAAGCTTAAATATACTTTGTGTATTGAAGAGAAGGCCGTGATAATACAATACAATTCCTGATATGGGTGTAAATTGTGAAAGCAACAGCAATATGAGAAATCATAGGTACACACATACTAAACAATAAAATATAATTATATATTTATATAAATATCTATATCTATATATATATATATATATATATATATATGCAAATATACTCGCACACTTATCACCGATCGTGAAGCTCACGATGAATTCATAAATGCTCATCTCTAACGCCAACAGAGTGAACGCAGTTCCAATTGCGATCTCATACTAGCCAAGCGTAGATAGACTAAATGACTTTTATAGAGCAACCGAAATAACTGTTTGTGGCAGCGGCGCATCGGGGTTGATGCTTCGTCCTTTTGTGTCAAATAATGTTTTTCTTAAGTATTAATTTATTTTTTATTTATTTATTTTTTTTTTAATTTTAAATATATTTTTCTATTGCTTATTTTCTTTGATTTGTTTGTTCGAAGAACTAGAAAGTATGGGGACGCTCATTTATGGGGCCACTGAAAAGAGAGAGAGAGTCAGAGCCAGAAGATAAAAAACAAAACAAGCGATTTAACTTAAAATCTCACTCCAGTAACTCATAAGGCAAAATTAGCATATTTTGTCCAAATTGTGCGTATTTTTACTTACGAGTGTTTGTGTGTTTTGTGGTTCAGTTCCGTTTACTTAGGTATTATCAGTGATTGCGAAGGTGATAGATGTATACATGTGTATGTATATGCATATGCGTATCTCTCTCTTTCGTACGATCGCGTTTGTAAGTGTGCGTGTGTGTGTGTGTGTGTGTGTGTGTGTGTGTGTGTGTGTGTGTGTGTATGTATGTATGTATGTATGTATGTATGTATGTGTATGTATGTGGATTACAAAACTAAGTTATAAACGAATTGTGTATCAATATTGTTCATTGTCATACCACAGTGCGTATGCGCAACATGCTAACTGTAATTCACTGATATTGTATATTGCAACTCTTTCTCCTTCTTAATCTTTTCCCTATGCTTTCTTTCGTTTCGTTGCAGATTTTGTTGTTGGTAATTTTCTAATCCAAATGTCAGCTGTTTCACGCAACATGTACTTTAAGAGCGGAACAGTAAAACGAAGAAAAAGAGCAAATCGCTTTAGTCCAGGACAACAGGAGGAAGAAGCACGTTGCTAGCAACCACTTCAAGAAAGCAGCAGCAATATATTTTGAAAAGAGCTGTGCAGAAAAAAAAGATCAAAAATAATTACAGCAACAACAACAAACACATACAAACACACATACACTACACTACCAACTGCTGCAGCTAAAAAAAAACAACAACAACAAGTGAAGACATATGCAACAGCCAGTAGTTGAAGAAGAAGAGCAAGAAGAAGAAACCCGAAGAGGACTCTGGAGAACACACCCGCAACTACAACAACTCTCAGTTACACAGCATATATATACATAGGCTCTCTCTTGCTCGCACACTCTCACTCACTCACAAACTGAACCTCAATTACGCTCAAATTAGCTCACTAAAGCGCAAAAAACGGTAAATGAAGTTTACATTTAATGCGTTTGCTAATCACAGCGCGTTTGCGCCCTTGTATGTGTGTATGTAAATATGTATGTATGTATGTATGTGCATTCGTGTGATTGCCTCTTCTTAAACTTAGTTTTTTTGTTTAATTTTACTGGTTAGTTATTTTTTTTTTATTTCGTAAGATTATTTTAATGTTTTCATTTTCCTTTAGGTTTGCCACAAAAGAAGTCTTGGGCGCAAAGACATTGTAGTGGGTGTAAGCGTGGGCATTGGCACTGGGCAGCCATGACAATCATACTCTTCCTGGTGGACACCTCGTCGTCCATGTGCCAGAAGGCGTATGTGAATGGTGTGCAAAAGACATATTTGGACATAGCCAAGGGTGCCGTCGAGACGTTCCTGAAGTATCGTCAACGCACCCAGGATTGCCTCGGTGATCGCTATATGCTACTCACGTTCGAAGAGCCGCCGGCAAATGTGAAGGCCGGTTGGAAGGAGAATCATGCGACATTCATGAACGAGCTGAAAAATCTCCAGAGTCATGGTCTCACCTCAATGGGTGAATCGCTGCGCAATGCATTCGATTTGCTCAACTTGAATCGGATGCAGTCGGGCATCGACACCTACGGCCAGGGACGATGTCCGTTCTATCTAGAGCCTTCGGTCATTATTGTGATCACCGACGGCGGACGCTACTCGTACCGCAACGGTGTCCACCAAGAGATCATATTGCCGCTCAGTAACCAAATTCCAGGCACCAAATTCACGAAGGAGCCCTTTCGCTGGGATCAGCGCCTATTCTCTCTCGTCCTACGCATGCCGGGTAACAAAATCGACGAGCGGGTCGATGGCAAAGTGCCGCACGACGACTCGCCGATCGAGCGCATGTGCGAGGTAACCGGCGGTCGCTCGTATCGAGTGCGCAGCCATTACGTGTTGAATCAGTGCATCGAGAGTCTGGTGCAGAAGGTGCAGCCAGGTGTGGTGCTGCAGTTCGAGCCCATGCTGCCCAAAGAGTCGAGCGGCAGCAATGGAAACAGTAGCAGCAGCGGCAACAGCAGCACCAGCAGCAGCAGCAGCACCACTAACAGCAGCAGCAGCAACAGCGGTAACAGCAACAGCAGCAGCTGTAGCAGCAACAACAACAGCAGCAATAGCGGCGGATCCAGCAGCAGCTCCACAGTGACTACATCCACCACGAACGAGCCCACGCCGGACATCGTCTTTCAGCCGATCAAGAAGATGATCTACGTGCAGAAACACATCACACAGAAGACCTTTCCCATTGGCTATTGGCCGTTGCCGGAGCCCTATTGGCCGGACTCAAAGGCGATTACCTTGCCACCGCGTGATGCCCATCCCAAGCTGAAGATACTAACGCCCGCCGTCGATGAGCCGCAGCTGGTGCGCAGCTTTCCCGTGGACAAATACGAGATCGAGGGATGTCCGCTGACGCTACAGATACTCAACAAGCGGGAGATGAATAAGTGCTGGCAGGTGATCGTCACGAATGGCATGCACGGATTTGAGCTGCCCTTTGGTTATTTGAAGGCCTCGCCTAACTTCAGTCAGGTGCACCTGTACGTGCTGGCGTACAACTATCCGGCGTTGTTGCCGCTGCTGCATGACCTCATTCACAAGTACAACATGAGTCCGCCGAACGATCTCATGTACAAATTCAATGCCTATGTGCGATCCATACCGCCCTATTACTGCCCCTTTCTGCGGAAGGCTTTGGTCAACATCAACGTGCCGTATCAGTTGCTGCAGTTTCTGTTGCCGGAGAACGTGGACAACTATTTGTCGCCGACGATAGCGAACCAGCTAAAGCACATCAAGAATACAGCCAAGCAAGATCAGGAGAATCTCTGCCTGAAGGTCTACAAACAGCTGAAGCAACCAAAGCCGCCCTATCGCCAGGTGGAAACGGCCAAGCTGTGTACGGGTGCAGCACTGCGCCGGGATCTGGTACGCCATCCGCTGTTGCGGGATACATTCGCTAAGCTCCACTCGGAGATTGAGCCCGTGGAGAACTACGCGATTGTTGTGCCCCAGCTGACGCATCAGTCGTCCGCAAAGACGTACCGCAATCCGTTCGATATACCCCGGCGTGATCTAGTGGATGAGATAGCCCGTATGCGTGAGACGTTTATGCGACCCACCAGTATGGTGGCCAAGGACTCAGGCCACTGTCTGCCCATTGCCGAGATGGGCAACTATCAAGAGTATCTGAAGAACAAGGACAATCCGTTGCGGGAGATCGAACCAACGAACGTGCGCCAGCACATGTTCGGCAATCCGTACAAGAAGGATAAGCACATGGTTATGGTGGATGAGGCCGATTTAAGCGATGTGGCACCCATGAAGAGCAACAGCAATTCGAATGGTGGCAACGGTGGCAACTCCCCCTCTTCCAGCGGCAGCTCCGGCGCCATGGGCCCCGTCGGAAGCGGTGGAATGTCCGGCTTGATGCTGGGCGGCGGCAATGGACTGGGCGGTCCCATGGGACCCATCTCCAAGAAATTGGAGAGCACATCGCGCGGACGCAAACGTAAAGCCGGTCCATTACCACGTGCCTTTGAATTCCGGCGCATGTCCGTCGACTCGTTGCGCAGCGTCAGCTCCACTCCCAGCTTAACAGCTGGCGGCTTGGTTAGCAGCAGCGTGGCGGAGCTGGAGCTCGATGAGGACAGCAACAGCAGCTTTGCTGTTGAGGCGTCCAACAGCAGCATTGGCATCGACAACAGCAACATCAGCAACAGCAGCAGCAGCAGCAGCAACATTAACAGTAACATGAGCATTTCCAGCAGCGACAGTGACTCTGGCCTATCCGTTGGGTCGCAGACGTCGGACCGCATGAGCTTTGACTTCAACGAGGAGGAAGTCAGTGACCAGGAGCTGCCTCTCAATGGCTACGTGCACAATTTCATCAATGGCATCAGCGATGAAGAGCGCGCCAATGAGGCGAGCAATAACCCCTGCAGCAGTAACTGCAACAGCAGCAGCAGCAGCAACAGCAGCAGCAATAGTAGCAGCAGCAGCAGCAACAGTAGCAACAACAGCAACATCAGCAACAACAATGCTAACAGCAGCGGCAGCAGCAGCATTAGCAGCAGCGTGATCGTTAGTACTAATAGCACCAGCGTAATTGTTAGCCCCAGCAGCACCAACACCAGCAATATCCCAGCGGCAGCAGCTGTGCCAGATGCGATGCCAGCAACAGCTAGCACCAGTAGCAGCAACTTCAGCAGCAGTGGTAGCAGCAGCAATAGCATAGCGGTAAGTGCTGCAACCAGCAATGGTCTGCCTGATCCATGCAACAGCAGCAGCATGAATCATAGTAGCATGAATCACAACAACAGCAGCAGCACTAGCAACTACAACAATGGCAGCAGCAGCTTCAACAACGGCAGCAGCCATCATAATGCCTGCAACAGCAGCAGCGGCGTGTTCTATTTGCCACTGAATGGTTTAACCATGCAGCATGCGGCATATAGCAGCAATGTGATCACGCACACGCCCATGGACAGTCCGCTGGATTTGCTCGAGGCCGCAACGGGAATGCATAAAGTGGGTGGGGGTGTGGCAGCAATGCCACCACTGCTGCTGGTGCCCAATGGCTATCCAAGTCAGCATGCGGCAATGTTGTCACCACCGCCAGTGCCAGTAACAATACCAGGAACAGCAGCAGGTGGAACCGTAGTGCCAGCAGCGGCAACAACAACAACAGCAGCAGCAACTACCAACAGCAGCTCAACAACAACAACAACAGCAACATCAACGACTGCAGCAACACCGTACTTCAGTCATAACGATATCAATGATGCATCCGAGATCTCGCGCATATTGCAAACGTGCAATTCTAACAGCAGCAGCACAATCAACACCAACAACAACAGCAGCAGCAATAGCAGCAATAATCATCTAGTAAATGGAGTGAGTTTTCGCATGAATCTGGATCCCATATCGATGATTTGCATAGATGCATGGAAACGCACGCCCGGCTCAACAACGGCCAGCTGGGGCATTTGGGGTAGTGGCATGACCAACAGCAACAACAATAGCAACAGTGTCAACAATAATAATAGCAGCAACAACTACGTCAGCAGTAGCAACAACAACAACACAAATCATAATCGAACCTTTAACAATAGTAGCCCCAAGCTGGAACCCAAAGTTTCGCCAACGCATGCAGGCAACAACAACAACAATAGCAATAACAGCATCGCCAATAACACCAGCAACAACACCAGCGGCAGCAACAATAACAATATCAACAGCAACAGCAATTGTATCAACGACAACGGCGACACACGCAGCTCACCGGAACTCGTCCTCAGCGAGGAGCAACGCGAAGCAGCACGCAAATATAATATCGATTTGCGAATGCAAGTCTTTCGTGATATACGACGACCCGGGCGGGACTATAGCCAGCTGTTGGAACACCTGAATTTAGTGAAGGGAGATCTGGAGATGAAATCAGATTTTGTAGATATGTGCATCAGCGAGTCGATGCGCTTCCGACGACACCAAATGGTTAACAGCATCCAGGAGTGGTGGGAACGCAATCAGCAACAAATTGAGATAACGAAGAGTTAACGTTGGCTGTTTTGGGACTGAGTGTGCAACATCATCACCAGCAGCAACAACAACAGAAGGAGCACCAACATCACCAGGAGCAGGTGTGCGAGCGAGAGCAGGGACAACAACAACAACTTGCAACAACATTCAATATGTCTGTGATGTCAACAACACAAAAGCTGAAGCTAAAGCTAAAGCAGCCCTCAACTGAACATCAGTGTTAGGTGTTAGATATATATATAGTGAATGGAAGATCTGTT
>JAWNOS010000105.1:450000-572500 GCA_035045845.1 Drosophila buzzatii | reverse complement strand
AGTTGTTGTCGCTGTTACTGTCAACGTCGACGTCGCTGCTGGCAGTGACCCTGTCGTTGTGGCCCATTATCAGCATTGTCATCAGGCAGGCGACTCTGCCGTAAAGCTTTTGTTGTTGTTGCAGTGCGTGTTGCTATCAGAGAGGAAGCACATACATATGTACATACATATACATATATGTATGTATGAAATATATATGTACATATATGTACATATGTAAATTTATTTATGTACATGCATAGTAAATACATACATATGTATGTACGTGTGAATGTAATTATATTCATATCATACATACATATGTATCTCTTTTTTAAATTCTTTTTTGTCCTTTATGATGCGCAGAAATTGTTGCCTTATCTCGCTCCAGTTCCAGAAACTGCTACAGAGCCACGACGAAGCGGCGCCGTCGCGGCGCAGTCAAGGACGACACCGTTAAATTGTGCAGCACAGCAGCGCCGGCGGCTGTGCAAAAAGGGGAGTAAATTGTTTAAAATTATCACATTGTAAAAAAAAAAGGAAAGGCAAGGAAAGAGGAAGACCCGATTGCAGACGAGATCTGCGATGAAGAGGATCATTAACAATGCGCTGTAGCGCGCAAAAATAGCCACGAGCAGAACAAATCACATTATTAGTTGGCGTCGGCGTCAGCGTCGTCGTCGACGTAGTTGCACGTTATTTTTAAAAATTTGTTGTATGGCGCCCCGTTTGATTTTTAGGCGCCAAGCGGCGGCAAATTGTGGCGACACGTCTGCTGCGGGAGCAACAGCAACAGCAGCATCATCAGCCGCCGCAGCAGCAACAACCACAATAAAATGTATACGAAAACAAAGATACAAGATAAGCGCAATTCACGGAGAGGCGCGACAACCAGCAGACGCCAGCTTCGAGACGCGTCGCGCAGCATCGCCAACGCCGCCGATCTCTCGATGGCGATGCCAACAGATATCAAGCACGTCTCAATCTCGATTCATTCAGGGCCGGGCCGAGTCGAGCCGAGCCGGCCGCGACTTGGCCAGAAAGGTTTTTTTTTTGCCGCCAACGCCGCTCAATTAACAATGAAAAGTCGGTCTGGTACGTCATAATATATTTTTATCTGATTACCAGGCAGTAGACGCCAGACTAGCCACAAATCGTGCGTTGGCACAAACACAAGCAAAGCCACACACATACAACTCCCAAACATCATCATCCTTGCTATCTGTATGCATGTGTGTGTGTGTGTGTGTTGTTTTTTTCGCGTGACTCTCTTGTCGGATCTTTAATCAACAAATCTCACTTGTGGCGCCGCCGGCTCATCAATGTGACGCCACATGCGTTCACCTGTATTTTGTATGTATGTACATGTATACATATGTATATGTATATACATTTATATACATATACATATATACATACCTATGAGTGCGTGTGCATTCAGTGTGTGTGTGGCGCCAACATTGTTAATCGCAGCTCACATTTTACAACTGAATGAATTGTGCCACATTGTGTGGACAGGTAGCCTGGCCTGTCGCCCATTGCCCCTTTTAATGCTGGCTGTGCTATAGAAGGAGCTGCATGCTGCGCACTCCTTATTTGAAAATACAATTTGAATCTACAATTGAAAATTAAACATGTTTAGCGCCTATCTGTGAATGGCAAATCCACTTGAAGAAGTAAACAATCTGTGAACAGCTGTACAGCAGTACACCAGTACCAGGGCTGCAGGAATTAAATATTACGCGTAATGTGATATCTGTTCTGATGCAACATTTAATGACTTAGCTGCAGATACTATAACTACTATAGCTATTTATTGAATAATATTAAAATTTTTATAAAACTATTCCTTTCGAATAATATTAAATTTACAAAATATATTTTAAGTCACAAACGAAAAGTCCTGCTCCTTAAAAGTTTTCTTAAGATTAAATATAATACAATATTAAATATATACATTAATACTTTTATTAAATAGAAAGGCATTCAAATGTTAGAAATTTAGTAGTGCAATTAATTGCTGAAATTATTAATTGTGAGCAGCATACCAAATGTTTGCTTTCAAATACGCCGCGCATTAAGTCAGCTGTCAAACAAACGGGTGGTAGCCCTGTCCGCACTGTTACAGTACGACTGTCAAAAACGATAAAAAAAAAAGTTGTCTGCTCGGCATTAAAAATTTCAGCAGCGCTGCAAAATATTTTCCAGCATATCGGTAAGTTCCGTTTAAACTCGAACTACGAGACTAAGTTGAATTGGTAAGAGCGTGATAAGCTTGCAAATAATGGCACAGAGCCAGAAGTTAATTTTTTACCATAAGTCGATGCTCGGCCTGCTTGCAACTTATGTAATTGCCCACAAATTGAATGTTGTTTGTGTTGTGTATTGATTTGTTGCAGAAAATATGATACGTGCACCGCTCGTGAAGGCGCTAGGCGCCCTCGGCTCTCCCACACACCAAATTGCTAGCCGAGCTGTGCGCACCAGCGCCGTATTGGCTCAGACACCGGCCAAGGCGCCTGAAAAAATCGAAGTCTTCGTCGATGATATACCTGTCATGGTGCTGCCAGGCACCACAGTACTCCAGGTGAGTAGCAGCAACTGCAGACACAAGTAGATAATTGCAACTTTTCTCTCTCTTTCTATATCTGATTCTCAGGCTGCTGCTGAGGTTGGCGTAGAGATTCCACGCTTCTGCTACCATGAGCGCTTGGCCGTCGCTGGCAATTGCCGCATGTGTCTTGTTGAGGTGGAGAAGAGTCCTAAGCCGGTGGCCGCCTGCGCCATGCCCGTGATGAAGGGCTGGCGCATCAAAACCAACTCTGACTTAACCCGCAAGGCACGCGAGGGCGTAATGGAATTCTTGCTGATGAACCATCCGCTCGATTGCCCCATCTGTGATCAGGGCGGCGAGTGCGATTTACAGGATCAGGCCATGGCCTTTGGCTCTGATCGCTCGCGTTTCACTGACATCAACTATACCGGCAAGCGGTAAGGACTAAAAATAAAGTGAAACAGAATCATTTAAATATTCATTAACTCTGCCCCAGTGCCGTGGAGGACAAGGACATTGGACCGTTGGTGAAGACAGTTATGACCCGTTGCATCCATTGCACACGCTGTGTGCGCTTCGCCTCTGAAATCGCTGGTGTCGATGACCTAGGCACAACTGGACGCGGCAATGACATGCAGATCGGCACCTACGTGGAGAAGCTCTTCCTCACCGAACTCTCGGGCAATGTAATTGACCTGTGCCCCGTCGGCGCGCTGACCAACAAGCCGTATAGCTTCGTGGCCCGTCCCTGGGAGATACGCAAGGTGAACAGCATCGATGTACTGGACGCCGTAGGCAGCAACATCATTGTGAGCACCCGCACTAACGAGGTGCTGCGCATCTTGCCACGCGAGAACGAAGACGTCAATGAGGAGTGGCTAGCGGACAAGTCGCGATTCGCTTGCGATGGCCTCAAGCGCCAGCGCCTCGTGGCTCCCATGGTGCGTATGCCCAACGGTGAGCTGCAGGCCGTCGAGTGGGAGGGCGCCCTGATCGCCGTGGCCAAGGCCTTGAAGAATGCCAAGGGACAGATTGCTGGCATCGCCGGCCAGTTGGCCGATGTGGAGGCAATGGTGGCGCTCAAAGATTTGGTCAATCGCCTGGATGGCGAACAATTGGTCACCGAGCAAGACTTCATCAAAGGCAGCGGCGTTGATGTGCGCTCCAGCTACTTGCTCAACAGCACCATTGCAGGTAGGGCCTCATGGGAAGGTAGACTTTCTGGCTAGCTTTTAATATGACTTGTGCTTTTAGGTCTAGAGCAAGCCGACGCTGTTCTTCTGGTAGGCACCAATCCGCGCTACGAGGCGCCTCTGGTCAACACGCGCCTGCGTAAGGCCTACGTCCACAACGAGCTGCAGATTGCCTCGATTGGCCCCAAGATTGATCTGTCCTACGAGCATAAGAATCTGGGAGCCGATCCCAACCTAGTGAAGGACGTTTGCAGTGGATCGCACGCGTTCTCCAAGGTGTTGGAGGGCGCCAAGAAGCCAGCCATTATCATTGGCGTTGACGTGCTGGAGCGTCCCGATGGCGCTGCCATTCATGCCACCATCTCCGAGTACTGTAAGAAGCTAAAGAAGCCAGTGAGTAGCCATTCAATAGATGCCTTCGTGTGGGTTTAACGGTTTTTGACTTTGGTTTCAGGATTGGAATCCATTCAATGTGTTGCATAACAGCGCCTCTCAGGTGGGCGCCTTGGATGTGGGCTACCAGCCGGGTATCCAGGGCGTGTTGCAGTCGCAGCCGAAGGTGCTGTTCCTGCTGAACGCCGATGCCGGCAAGGTGACCCGCGATCAGCTGCCCAAGGACTGTTTCGTTGTGTACATTGGCTCACACGGCGATAACGGCGCGTCTATTGCGGACGCTGTTTTGCCCGGCGCCGCGTACACTGAGAAGCAGGCGATCTATGTGAACACGGAGGGCAGGCCGCAACAGACGCTGCCAGGTGTCTCGCCGCCAGGCATGGCGCGCGAAGACTGGAAAATATTGCGTGCACTGTCGGAGGTGATGGGCAAACCGCTGGGCTACGACAATCTCGACGAGTTGCGTGCACGCCTCGAAACCGTGGCGCCACACCTCACGCGCCTCGGCGAACTCCAGCCAGCCAGCAGTGGCGAGTCCGTTGCCAAGCCCGTAAGTACCATCTGACATGATATATGGAAACCCTGCTAATGTCTACTCCACACACACATCCGCAGAGCGTTTCTATCAGCAGCACGCCCATCGATGTGAAGCAAAAGGAACTGCGCGACTATTTCATGACCGACGCCATCTCGCGCGCCTCCCCAACCATGGCCAAGTGCATATCGGCGGTCAACAAGCAACAGCGGCAGGACGAGGCCCAGCAGTGCGCGGCCATCTAAGCGACGACCATGCCCCAACTACGATCTGATCTGATGGCCTATAACACACATATATATTAAATAACTAATGTTGTTTCCATTATATTTTTTTTATTTTTTTTTTTTAATTGCGTATCCAAACACTTATTGCTCTTTGCTTATTGTCGAATACTCAATCTAGACGAGCAGCGAGCAGCGGGCGGAAGTGGAAGTGGAAGCGGAAACGGATATGGCAAAAGAAAAAAGTGGAAAGATGAGCAGGCAGAGAAAACAGTTATGCCGGGGTCGCCGAGCAGTTTGTAAATGTCAGAATTTGTTCAAAACAAAAAATAAAAGCAATTATACAATGTGCACATAGGTAAATAAAACACGAAATACAAGAAATACATATATAGAGAATACGCGGAAACTAAAATAAACGTAAAGTAGAAAAAAATACGTAATATATCGCATGTGTGAGTGTTTGGTTCTAGCATAGACTGCTTATGTATGTATGTAGAGCTCTCTCGCTCTAACGATTATCACTCGCACTGCTCTAATCGGTTGCGAAATACTGAGAAGCTGTTCTTACTAAATATATGATTGTAATATATATATATATATATATATACATCTAAAAAGTGAAAGAATCTGCTTAGATCACTTTCACAGAGCATGATATTGAAGCATATTTCTGGAATACTTTGGGTTATCAGCCTTTGAATGGATGCTGTTTATACATCTACAAGAATATATACCTAATGATACTCTATTAAATAATACAATAATACAACCAATTGTCTTGTATGTGGGTAAAAAACTTATATTGTTCATATTTTTGTACCGTAAAAATACAGATTTATTTATTTATATTTAATCATCTTCATACAACATAATTTTGAGTGCACACCGCACGGAGGCCGAAACGGCGGCAGGACGAAGGAGATGGATGCTTTACTCAGTTCTACTGAGGCCAAAAGTCCAACCCCTTCTCCTGCCTACCTTCCCATTCATCGGCTGAGCTATTGTGTGTGTGTGTGTGTGTTTATGTATGTGAGTGTGCTTGTGTGAGTGCATGTATGACGATGCATGCTACTATCGAAACTAATTTAAAAATTGATCTTGTACGCTAAGCTGTAACAACTCTCAAATTCGTTGGTCATATCACGGCATCTCTTCAGCCTAACCAGAAGCGAGTGTGTGTTGGGGTTGTGCCTGAACGTCAGCATGGGCGTCGACGTGTACGCGGAAGTGTGTGTGTTTGTGTGATTGTGTTTGTGTCGGACGTGTGCATGCGTGTGTGTGGGTGGAGAAATACAATTTGAACGTGGAAAATAGTTCCCCCCCATTTAGCTGCAGCAGCTGGCGGGAGTGGGATCCAGACCGGAACGCTTGGTGATGCTCAGACGAGTGAACTCCTCGGCGGTGGTCGGGTGGATGCCCACGGTATTCATCAGCGTGGGTATGGTTAGGCCTGCCTTGAGGGCGGCGGCAAAGCCCTGGATGACCTCACCGGCCACCGGTCCCAAATAGTGCAGTCCATAGACGCGCTGCTCGCCGTTGCGCTGGGCCACAGCTTTCACATAGCAATAGCGCACGCTCTTTTGCGGTATGAAGAACTCAGTGGGCTTGTAGTAGCCGTGGAACACCTCTATCTCTTCAGCGCCGTACATCTTAATAGCATCCTCCTCGCTGAGACCAACGCAAGCATACTCCAGCGGAGTGAACACAGTTGTGGCCACATCAACATAATCCATTCGCAGCTCCGAGTCCGCATAGAGGCGGCGGGCGAGTAGGCGGCCAGCCAGCACGGCGACGGGTGTAAGCTCCGGTTTGCCGAAGATAATGTCGCCGACAGCATAGATGTGGGGCACATTGGTCGTCTCTTCGCAGTCAACCTGGATCTTGTCCTTGTGAGTCAATACTCCGGCATTGTCCAGATTCAGATCATCGACCAGACCCTTGCGGCCAATGGCCCATAGGACTGTATCGAAGACATCGCTCTCCACCTCGCCGGTCTCTGTGTTCTCATACTTGACCAGCAAGCGGCCGTCAGACTGCTTCTCGACGGACAATGGCACAGTTTTGCGCAAGAATGGAATACCGCGCTCCTCCATGGCGGAGGCCACCAAATTGGCCATCTGCTGATCGAAACCGCGCAGCACAATCGAACGCACCATCACGGTGGGCTCATAGCCCAGACCCTTCAAGAAGCCAGCGCACTCTAAGCCAATATCTGGAAATGATATGAAGCAAAAAGAAATGAATAAAGGCAAGATTAGGAATAGTCTTAGGTCCACTTACAGCCAGCGCCGACGACCAAAGTCTTGCCGGGCTCATGGTCCAGGCTGAACAGATCATCGCTAGTAATGCCATACTCAACAGCTCCGGGTATATTCGGATAGCGTGGACGGCCGCCGACGGCAATAACGAAAGTCTGGGCGGTAATGGTACGATCGCCGCCCTTCAGTTTGGCAGAGATCGTGTGCGGGTCAACAAAGGAGCCCAGTCCATTGATGTACTCGACTTTTCTGTAAGGGCAAATCATTCTGGTTAGCAAAGATTCAAATTATAGTAAGATTGAGCGTGTCATACTTATCGCGAAGGTCGACGCGAGTCACCCAGTTGACAGACTTGATGTGATTCTGCACCGAGGAGACGAGTTTGTTCCAATCGGGCTTGATTTTGTCATCGACATTCCAGCCGTACGCGGCTGCCTCGTGGACAGCTTCGCCCAGGAGGGCTGCCTGATGCATGAGCTTCTTTGGTATGCAGCCGACGTTAACGCAGGTGCCGCCGACGCCCCATTTGGTGCCCAGAGGAGTTGGCTTCACATAATCCAGACAGGCAACACGTGCGCCATGTGCCACAGCCTCCTTAGCGCAGGACAGGCCACCAGAGCCGCCTCCAATAACGACCAGGTCATAATCATAGTTGCCTGTAATTACAAAACGAGGGAGTAAAGGACCATTAACAATGGACTTGACTGGACATTCTGGAGCATGTCGAGCTACCCCTTAGCAGGTCGCTCAACTTGCTGGGCTGCTGCCTTTGGCGCAGTCGTATCTCCATGTAGGTCGAGCGATATATGCTGCGTCCCTCGGCGGGCCGTTCGTGTGCTAGCGAGGCGGGCACAAACTCAAATAGATGCATTTGGCCGGCCGCTCCAGCTTCAACTGAGCCTCGCTTTACTCCGACTAGCAGCTGAAGTTTTGATTCTGATTGCGATTGCGATTGTGATTGTATTGTTTCCTCCCGGTGATTAATAATGCACGTGTGTGTTGGCGCTCCGCAAATCAAAGTGGAGCAATCATTGTGGGCCCCGCCCTGACTTGAGGTTTGCTTTGGAATCCAATACGTTTGCCATGGCAACGACTAAGCGTGTAAACGAGTCGACTCGACGACAACACGACGAAAGAGAAACAGCTAGCGCAAAGGTGTTGTGTTAATTGGCGTGTGTTTATAGTAAAGGTGAGTTATCCAACTTAATTACAGTGAATAGGGTATATATTAATCGATTAACTTTATTTATCGATAAAGTGAAGAACGAAGGAGTAAATTCTAATTGCGAAAATATATTGGGTATTATCCGCATTATTAAAATATATATTATTAGATGCGTGATATCCAATTATGGCCAAGTGTGGAATCTATTTATCGATAGTCTGTGCTTATCGATCAAGTTAAGAACTACAAAGTAAGTGATAATATTACAGTTTACAAAAAGAGATCGTTTTGTAACAAATTGTTTAATAGGTATATAAGTATATGCATTTTCCGATGTTCATAAATTTAAATGGCTAAAAATACAAATCATCCAATTGCTTAGCCTAGGCAAAAGTCCAATTGGAGCGGAACAATTCTGATAAGCGTAAGCAATTCAAATATCGAGACAGGGAAATAATAAAGTGTGGAAAAGCTTATCGAAGCATTCTAATGAAATCAGCTCGAAATATGTGAAAAAATGATCATTTTTTGCACCTACATACATACATATATACGTACAATGTATATGCACATATCTGGCAATACAAATCATATTTGTCGACGGTTAGCTATGGCTTATTAACATAAAAAAAAGTAATAATAATAGGAATCGACATGTGAAAAGCTAATTAAATTACGTGCTGCTGATAAAGCAGCCAGCTCTTGTATGTACATATGTACATATATGTTTACCTCCCGCCGGCATTGCCACGACCGCCTGTACTCCTCTGACTCGACATTCAAAAAAATTTCCTTGTTAGCACCAAACACCAAACGCGTCACTAACTAGTTGACATTTATAAAGCGAGCCCAATGGGCAGGGTATGGCAAGTCACGATTGCATTCCGATACGATATATAATTACGATGACGGCGTGTTAATGAAATGATGATAATGATAGACATAATGACGTAATCGGTCGCTCTTTGCATGCACCGGGAGGATGTGCTACTTGTGAAATATCCGAAAACATACAAGTTCTCGAACATTCGCGCCCTAATTGTTTCTTGTGAAATGCGTAAATGAGCGATAAATAGATACACAGCTGCAATTACAGTTAGAAAGTTGTTACCGTTTGCCCTCGAGCTGCCTTCTGCTTGCAAAAACATTTCTCAGTCGCGATCGTGACGCTGCAAAACTATTTTTTTTTTTCATTGGGTTTCATGGTGGGGATCACAAATAATCGATTGACGGTTCGATAAGCTAATCATGCGAAGGTACGTGCGTATCAGTGCGGGGAAGAGCTTAACAGTTATTATACAATAAACACACACATACACAATATAAATGTGTGTGTGTGTCTTTGCGTGTGTTGGTAGCAAAAGAAAAGATAAAAAGCAGACGGAATTGCCTTTGATCGCCAGCAGAGCAAGAGAGAGGGAGAGAGAGAAAGAGAGTTGCACCTGCTTCTTGGACTTTTTGTTTTTGGTTAACGGTTCGCGTATGTGTGATGGGGGCTGGCTATCTTACCTCTTAGTGGCTTGACCTTGCGCACAGGCTGTTGGTACATGGCCTGGCGATCGCAGTGCGGATGGTTAAAAGGCGGCACATTAAGCCCGGTATCGCTGGTCGAGCTCTCGAGCGAGTTGCGAGCGGTTTGTAGATTCTTGCCCGGAGCGCGTCCAGCCTGTTGCGAGGTACGTCGACCGCTTTTGTCGGGCAATGCTGCGTTAACTGGCTTCATTATTGTTGTTAGATTTCGAAGTTGTGGTTGGAAATTATTGAGCGTATAGTGTGAACAGTTCGAAGCGATTGCTTTAGTCGTGCTTGACGTTAAAATCGTCGCATGCTGGCGTACCAGCGTAACAGAGAATCTCGAATTCCACAGCGTGAGCGACATGATGTATATATAAATATATGTATATATACAGTGTTAATATTACCGCTGAATCACGTTCCCCCCGGGTGGTGCACTGTGTACCACTACAACCACTGGATTGCTTTGGCTCTAGTTAATTTATCAAGTTGTTTATGACGGTACGCGATCTTAGCTAAGTTTTCAGTTTTGTTGGCGAAATCACAAACACAGAAGAAGCAAATGGAAAAAACAGCGACGTCGCCGCTGCTCAGCGCTTGGAATGATTGGAAAGTGTTGGCAGCGACGCTCGCTACGTAACAGCAACAGCGGCAGCGCAGTTGTATGCGAATGCGCGGTCAAAAGAGAATTCGATGTGGTGGCATAGGGTCGTCGAGCTGTTTGGATGACCATTGAAAACACATCGTATTGAAATGATTTACATAATTTGCATTAAAATAACACACTGGAAAGAGCAACAGTTGGCTGCCGTTATCAGGGCTGCCACCCGGTTCAACTGGCAATATTCTCAGACGTGTATATTGTTTAGCGTGGATGGCAACTCTGTCAGCCGCCGGCCGCTATGTGAAAGAGCTCGCGGACACACATGCTAGAGATAAATGTAATAACAGCAGCTAACCACCCAGCGCCTCGCGAAGCAACAATAGTGTAGCAGCTTGTGTCGTTAGTGTCAGTTATAAAGTTCCGACTATTTATTGGGCCCTTTGTTTAATCGCTCAAGTGCAAATACACGATTAGATTTGCAGAGAAAACTACTCAACAACAGCAGGATGAACTCAATACTCATAACGGGCTGCAATCGCGGTTTGGGGCTGGGACTCGTGAAGGCGCTGAACAAACTGTCGAAGCCGCCGCAGCATCTTTTCGCCACATGCCGCAATCTGGAGCAAGCCACTGTAAGTAGTTTTGTCTAGTCATGTCTCCAGGAGGTGACTCATGCATCCCCCACTTTGAAAATAAAAAAAAACTTGCTATAACAGCAATATACATACATACATGCATATGTATAACCCGTAACGCGAGGGAGACAGCAAGAAATATTCTTGTCTTGTGGCATCACTTCTTATTCCGTTACACACACTCACCTTTACCTTGCACGGGCGCCATGTTTTGCAGTTTGGGCAAGTGTTTTAAGCTAACAAATAGGATCACCAATAGCTTCCAAATATTTGAGAAAATCGGTTTTCAGTTATACTGAATATGAACACACGTAATACGGCACTTTAACGGTTATTAACAAAAAAACAACAAACTTGTATTTGTTAAATGACAGTTAATCAACCACTACTCTTCCGCGATACTCTCGCCAGCGAACGCAAATGCGAAATAAGCGGTAAACTTTTTGCAATTGCTTTTACGCTTTCGGTTCGATGCTTTAGTCGGTTTTTGCAGCTTGTTTTCCAGTTATGGAAAGCACAAACTATCGATGTATCGGCGAACGTGAGTATCGATAGTTGGGTGTTCGCAATGCGACTACTACATTAAGTTGGCCGTTCCATGAAATGAACTTAACATTATTCAACACTTTTTTTTAAATTCATTTTCCGTTTTTGATTCTACCCTGTAGGAACTCAGAAACTTGGCTAAGGAACATTCAAATATTCATATATTGGAGATTGGTAAGTGGGTGCATTTGTACATTTAACCCAATCTCATACGTTTGTCTCTCACAGATTTGAAGAATTTCGATGAATACGACAAGCTTATTAATCAAATTTCTGAAGTGACCAAAGATAGCGGGCTTAATGTGCTCTTCAATAACGCTGGCATCGCACCCAAGTCGGTGCGCCTCGGGGCTACCAGACAGCAAGATTTAATTGATACGCTGAAGACGAATACCGTGGTTCCCGTAATGCTGACCAAGGCCTGCTTGCCGCTGCTAAAGAAGGCGTCCGATGCCAATGCGAACGAATGCATGGGCGTTAAGCGCGCAGCAATAATTAATATGAGCTCGATACTTGGCTCCATAAAGTCAAACACAGATGGCGGCTTGCTGCCTTACCGAGCCTCCAAGGCGGCCCTAAATGCGGTTACCAAGTCGATGAGCATCGACCTGACACCCCAAAAGATTCTCTGCGTCAGCGTGCATCCCGGCTGGGTGCGCACCGACATGGGCGGCAGCAATGCTCCATTGGATGTGTTCACAAGCACCACCACGATTGTGGATACCATTTGCCAGTTTAATGAGTCGCACAACGGCGGCTTCTATCAGCACGATGGTGTAGAGCTGCCCTGGTAGAACCAAACATTTATATCTAGTTTACATTTATCATATTTGGTATATATATATATGATATACATATAATATAAATATATAAATATGTATATATATATAGGTGCCCAGAGAGTCCCGGATATATATATATATCCATATCATATATACATATATATATATTTTGTTGCTATCTATATGTTATTGTTGGTGCTAAAAGAAATGTTTGGAAATCATAAGCTTGCGTCTAGTCTGGTGTTGACGTGGGTACCATGCCAATGAAATCTCAGAACAGGTCCATCACGGATCAGAGCGTCGGCGGCTGCGATGCTTGGGGCTGGCCGTCGTTGCTGTTCATGGGGTATGCGACGCGTTTGCGCAGGTCGAGCCGTGGTCGTCGGTTGGCGCTGTCTCCAGTCACCGGTGGCGGATCATTCCAGCCGGGCGTGAGTGAACCTATCGGTTAGACGGGGGTATATGTTAACTAAAATATAATTTGTCTAGTTTTTAATTTACCTGGAAAAGCACCGCTGGGCGCAATGGCCTGTCCCATCGGCGGCGGTGGTTGTTGCTGTGTTGGCGGTGGCGGTGGCGGCGTCATGTCGTTTATACTCTCAATTTGAAAAATTCACCTTTGAACGTTACTCCGTTGTTGCTAAAATGCCGAAATGTGAAATGCCGTAGTGTTTTATTATTTCTCTTATTTCGCAGTGTCAACAAATTGTGTGCGCACTGCTCAGCAACTTTCACTCGAGGGCGTTCCCTGCGTGCAGCCAACTTCAAGTGAGATCGGCAATTGCGCACAGCCAACTTAACACATTTTGAGTTTAAAGCGTTAATTTGATTAGGGCACGTTACAAACTGCAATTCTCGTGCAAGACATGCAAACTGCATTCTCAGATGAGCTGTGCAGGTGTTATTTTATACATTGAGTATTGGATTGTATAGCTGGGCGCCATGCCAAAGTTGCTGTTGATGTATAGAATTGTAGGTATAATTCTGTATTTACCTGGGAAGCTGGACGCAATGCTGTGGCTGAAGTTATTGAGAGAGCAATGGCTGCTTCATGTCTTATGAGCAATGTTTTAACCTTGCTTTTACACAGCAAAAATGCAATATGTTTAAGGTGATTGCAATCGTACATGCATCATACGTGAAGCCAACTTAATGCATTTTTAAATATTGCACATTCAGTCCTCAAAGAGGTATTCAGGTGTCATTTTTTACGGTAGCCAAATCATATTGGTCTCTCACCATGTCTATAAATATGTTGCCATAAATAACAAACTTTATTCAGCTGCATTGGCATAATGCATCCTTTCGATGAATATGAATGAACGCCCAGCGTATTGCACTCAAGTGCGAAGCTCAAGTGCAGCCAGCTTCACGTGAGTGTGTATATGAGCGCATTTTGAATTTTTGCACGTTAATTTGATTAGGAAACCGTTACAGAGAAAGGTAAACATACAGAAGCCATAAATGAAGATAGCTAGATAGAGAGTGCGAGGGAGGGAACAATGTGAAGTACTTTTTACTTATTACCTATATATAAAGATAAATAATAAAACATACGCTTTTATTATTTGTGGTAAATAATTTTGGATGAAGAAAGTACTAGGTGTAATGAAATGTAGATATAGTTTAGCGTTTTTCCTAATTAATGTATCTTTTATGTTGGATTTGTTGCTTCTCTGGCATCTTACAATAGCCGCTGTCACACGCACAAGAGTCTTGAGTCTAATCTTGTGCAGTGGCCAGCAGCTGCAATAAGCACCGTTCCCAAAGGATCATCTAGACCAGGTATGCTTGTACGATATATATATATCTAACACTCGCACTGTAGCACTTGAAAATTTGGACTGTTTGCCGTGGCTGGTTGAATTTACCGCCTGACTGCATAGTTTATGCCATTTCGTGAATTGTTGAATTAATGATAAGCCAATAGAGACGACATATGTTTTGGTTCCCAATTCTAAGTATGTGGCACTCATTTTAAATATTTAAATCGCCTGCGGCGATACTTTTGTTCTTGTTGTTATTGTTATAGTTGTTCCAATTTTTAATGACATTTTCTTGTTGTCTTATTGATTTTCAATTCAGCTTTGCTTGCAGTTGGGCTCCAATTTTCAATTGAAGCTCGTTGGACGCACAAAAAAAAAAATTGTTTAAAAAATTAATAAATATTTATATTTTCTTCTATGATTTCTATATATCTCAAGTGGCTGCCGTTTGATGCTTATCCTTCGTTGTTGTTTTCACTGGCAGAAAAAAATATTTGTTGCCGCTGCATTTGCCGCTTAATTAACAATGTTTAACTGAGACATTGTGCTGGCCGCTCTGCTGCTTTTATAGTTGCATTTCAAGCTGTCGCAGCTGACGCTGGCGCTGACAGCGCCGTTCACTTTGCAGCTTGCGTCGCATTCCTTACAATCGTTGCCGTTGTTGCTGTTGTTAGTTTCTAGCTACCTGCTACCGCGCACACCCACATACACACGCGCGCACACGCACACGCATTGGTCAGCGGCGAAGTCTTACATGTGTGCGTTTTGTGAGTTTGTAATATTATTAGATGTTCTTAGTGTGCGCGCTGCTGTGTGTGCGAAAGCTGAAGAAGAAGAAGAAGAAGCCGAAGTGCATGTAGTGGAAGAGGGAAAAGAGCCGTTGCCTGCTTTTAAGCGCGCGGCGATTGCAACAATTCAAAAAGAAAAGCAACAACAACAAGAGTGCAGGCCAACGAGAGTGAAGCAGCAAGCAAAATATACTTCATACATATATATTGAGGCAGGCTTGAAAAGCAGGCAATGGAAATATGATTCCACTGACATACGTATGCGCCATGGCTAACTTCAATGTGGCTACCCCATGAGAACTGCTGCAGCCTGAGGTCGAGAAACCCCGCACTGCCACGTTCCGTAAAGGAAAAAAAAAAACAACGAAAGCAGCTGGAATGAAAGACACATGTGACACCTTTAACTGACCCCCTGCCCCTCCTTCGCGCCCCTGCGCCTGCAACAACCCAACTGGCCCCAGCCCTCCCCAAACGCCCCCGCACTTGTATGGCATCGCCGTTTGGAATGCTTCGCTGAGCTGCGCCCGTACAACGGGACCTGGGGAATCTCAACAAGGTAACCAGCGGGCAGCAGCAGCTTAAAAAGACAACAACAATAACAGCAAATAGAACAACGAAATAGTTGGCGCAAGGAGGGAGGGGAAGGGCAGAGTGTGTGTGCTAGGGGCTGCGCCGCTTAGCGAAAATGGCGCGTATCAAGTGACAGATTGTCTACGGCAAAGAGGGCAACAGCTAGCCTAGAACGGTTGGTGATAGCTGGGCGGGGTTGTCCCCATTGTTGTTGTTGTTGTTGTATTCGTTTGGCTTTCTTTGCATTTGTGTTCCACAAGCTGCAGCTGCTGTTGCTTCCACTTGCGGGTTTTGTTGTTGCTGTTGTTGTTCTGCATGTGAAACCATAATTTTAAAAGCAGTCGATACACACACACACACACTGGTCACACTTTTTGACACTTTGCCTTTATCTGTTAGCCTGCTGTCTCTCTTTCGCACACACCTGCACACGCCTTCATTGGGACTGTCTCCAATTGCTAGGCATTATATTAGGAGTATTGACGGCTTGAATCATGCATAATTATCAGCTCAACTCTTTTCGCGGTTTGCACAAAAGTATGCTATAAACATTTCGAGAGAAGTTCTATATATATTTTTGTTTATTTATAAAGCCATACGGGATTACAATAATCCCTTTGTGGACTTCGTCTTCAAAAATTTTGCCCTTATGGGCTCGCCAGCTAACTTTAAAGTTTAGCTGTTGCTGTTACTTACACTACTACTACTACTAATTTATATAATGTAAACTTTAGTATACCTACATAAAAAATATTAATAAAGTGTACAAAATAAAATTAAAGAAAGTGTCAAGAAGAATTGAGTTTTTGCCTTGTAATTATATTGAAAATGATTAATGTTAATATCCTTTTTCTCACTCTCTTTTTTCTTTGTGTCTCTTACTCACCTTACCTCTCTCACTCTGTCTCTCTAGCTGTCATTTTCTTTTTATACCCTGAGCCCATTGAAAATGGGAAATCAGGGTATAATGGTTTTGTTAAAAGTATGTAACAGGCAGAAGGAGGTGTGGCAGACCCCATAAGTATATATATTCTTGATCAGGGTGACGAGAAAAGTTGATATAGCCATGTCCATCTGTCCGTCTGTCCGTCCGTCCGTCCGGCCGTATGTTTGAACGCGTCGATTTCCGAAGATACAAAAGCTAGAGAGTTCATTCTTTTTGTGTTAGGTCCGTATATTGCGCGCGCTGTACGAGTTTGTTTCAGAAATTCGATAACTTGTATATTTGCAAAGTTATCGATAAACGAATTTATTGGGAACCAGTTATAAAATTTTAGCTAATTCATCTTTAGAGTTAGAGTCTCCAAGTCTTCTGCATTTATATAATAATACAATTTCGGTTTTCATCAGTTTTTATGTAAATGTGTAAAAAAATGTATTTCAAATACTACAGTTTGGTTTGGCATATAGATATTACTGTCATGATCATAATCTGAACATATCAACACGATTGTCCATCTAGAAACAGAATTATGAATCAAAGAAGTTATGGCAGCAAAACCTACGCGGCCAAGCAACAAAGGCAGAGAGACAGCAAGACGCTTGCAATGCTCACACACATACAGGCGTACAAGCGTAGATCACCGTGTGTGTGCTCTTGTTTTTGCATGTGTAGTTTCTCACGCGTGGAGAATCGAAGCAAAGCATTCTTGGAATATTATTCGTGCGAAGAAGGGCTCAGGGGATTTCGAAGTCGAGCAGTCTCGACTACAGCTTTCTTACTTGTTTTATCTCTCTCTGTATGTTTCTTTGGGCCTCCCTTTGTCTCTCTCTTTCTCTTTTTTCTCTCTCTATCTCTGCCTCTTTCTCAGTTCCTATCTCTCCTTCTTTCTCTCTCTCTCACACACACACACACACACACATACACTCTCCTTCCCTATTATGACAACTACCTCTCTATGTATTCAAAGCGTTATTTATCCTTCCGCATATTTGAAATCTTTAAATTCCTATTTTTCTTTATCTCTTTCTTTTCATGTCAGATGTTTTAGATTATCAAACAGCTTTGAACTATGTCTTTTACATAAAAGGAGCAGCAAATACACATACAAAATTTAAAAATGTTTTCTTGGTACAGAATAGTTTAATTCAATATATATTCACTGTATACGATTGGCCTCGCTCTACAGGACTATCTTGGACTTGTCTTTGTCACGTCCACAGTGACCAGCAATATATATAATTGTAGTTTTAAACAATTTGTAGAGCAGGAAACTTACCAAATGTTTACGTTCTATCTGTGGAATCATGATGGATTTAGTATATGTATATGTATATGTATATGTATATGTATATGTATATGTATATGTATATGTATATGTATATGTATATGTATATGTATATGTATATGTATATGTATATGTATATGTATATGTATATGTATATGTATATGTATATGTATATGTATATGTATATGTATATGTATATGTATATGTATATGTATATGTATATGTACAATGGATGAGTGAACTAAGTATGTATGAGATCTATGCTGCAGTCAGTTGATTATACTGCCGCGAGTTTTGTTGAAATTTCATGTTCATACAGACAAAGAGATCGATACTTAATCCAGAATAAAATAGAGATCTTTATTAAACGTCATAATAGTAAATCAGGAAATTCTACTCCCTGTCATACTACGTTTGATATTTTCGAGTATATATGTATATATATTAATGGTAAAGATGTATTTAAATTTTATATGTGTAGATACATAGTAAAACCATATTGACGCAACCTAAACGATTTAATTTATTTATATATTTCTCTAGTCTGTAGTTGGAGTACAGACATTCGGCCGTTCATAACAAATAAACAGAAAGCCAGTAAATTAAAATCAATATGTTTTCGCAAGTCCAACTGTTAGCTATTAGCTCTGACGGCAGAGCCGAGTATTATTATTATTACTATTATTTGTCATATGTATATGAAGCAGAAACAAAGCTAAACAGATATCGACATAGATTTAGTATACAAACATTTCTGCACGTTGGCCTTAGACGATTTATGTGAGAAAAATATTCCCTCTATCGTCTATATCTATCTAGTTGGAGATGAAAAGTAACGCCTCTTATGGACGTGGACAAAGTAAGAATTCTTTATATTTATAGAGCCAAGATACCCGATGTTTGTAAATGGATCACGATTTATTTCCTCTACATATATTAATTAATGATATGATCCGCTAATTGGAGCGTGGCAGAGCAGAAGATATTCATTTGGTTAAATTTGTATCGTTTGCTTTCTGCAAAAGCCGTCTCTCTCTCTCTCCATCCGTCCTTCCGACTTTCCATTCGCGTCTTCGTCCGTGTGTAAGAACGGAAAACATTCCGCCACTATGGAAGTTAAAGTCTAAAGCAGTTCCAAAGATTTCCTGCAGCCTATCGTCTCGTCTCGTCTTCTAAAGTGCTAAGATATTTCTGATACTACTAACTACTTGTTATTTAATAGGCTCGTTACAAAGTTATTACTTCATGACTCAAGTGAGTTGTTCCTTAAACATCAGCGCACTTGTGTAGCCTTGATGCATAAAGGATACCTTGGTAATACACAGTCGCCCACTCAGCCGACCACTTGAACGACCACACGCATAGAAATCAGCTGACTGGATTCCTATAGTTGAGCTCAGCAACAAAGATCTTGCAACAGGGCACAATTTAGCCTTGAGCTATGGTCCCTGCCAACGGCACAGTTCCGTACACATTCCGGCTTCAGTTTAGGACAGTGAAGAGGAAATCACCTGCCACATTCAGGTGAAAGCAAGAAACTAGAGACGATTTATTTATTTAGTAGAATATGAAAGCTTTTGCATGTTTAATTAGCTGTCAGACATCAGACGGCCGATTAGCTATATAATCTTGAATAATTTTATTACTGGCTTCAACAGAGCGGAATATGGCTGAGAATGTAAGAAATTGGTAGATACAGGTTAGGGGACTTCAAATAATTCATAAAACAGCTTTGCTAAGGGAAATGCGTGATCTATGAGACATACGGGTATATTGTTGTTTACTTCAATTGAATCATAGCTGATGAACATTGCAGTCACGTCTGCATTTGTGACAGCAACTGTGTTATTGTTGGAAGTCTTAGAGTCAGAAGCAGAAAGTTCCTTTATTCGAATAAGTCTCAGTGAGTACCAATCGATATATGTACATACTTTTAATAGGGTATCAGCAAGTTATGCACTCCCTCTTTCACTCACAATTATTGATGACATTGAAAATAGTTCAATTTTGTTATGCAGGACATCAGCGAGCCCTCCATTTTCTACTTCTACATGCACACACACACTCTCTCTCTCCCTCCCTCTATCTCTCTCTCTCTCTCTCTTTCTCTCTCTTTTTCAGTTTAATGAAGATCTTAAATAGAGAGAGTATGGATTAGTGTGAATTTGGATTTATGTTGTCAAAATCGTCTAATTCTATGTTCAGAATTTGCTGGTCGTATAATTATCTATGTTTCTCTCCTCGTCTCTGTTCCTTTTTTATACCCTGAACCCATTTAAAATGGGAAATCAGGGTATAATGGTTTTGTTAAAAGTATGTAACAGGCAGAAGGAGGTGTGGCAGACCCCATAAAGTATATATATTCTTGATCAGGGTGACAAGAAAAGTTGATATAGCCATGTCCGTCTGTCCGTCTGTCCGTCTGTCCGTCTGTCTGTCTGTCCGTATGTTTGAACGCGTAGATTTCCGAAGATATAAGAGCTAGAGACTTCATTCTTTTTGTGTTGCACGAGTTTGTTTCAGAAATTCGATACCTTGTATATTTGCAAAGTTAAGTAGAATGAGAAAGAAAGACAGAAAGAAAGAGAGATAGAGAGAGCAAAGAGAGAAAGAGATGGTTAGTTAAATTAGATGCTTACTTTAGATAGACAAGGAAAGAGTGACAAAACGAGGGAGAAGGATTGAGACACAGAGAAGGGAGAAAAAGAGAGAAAGGAAGAGAGGGAGATAGATAGACAGACAAATAGATAGAAGGAGAGCGGAAGATAGAAGAATGACGCAAATGGTGATATAAAAATAGATACAGATAGACAGAACAAGAGAGCGAACTCGGCAGCTGGAGATTGAGAGAGAAAGAGAGAAAGAGAGAGAGAGAGAGAGAGAGAGAGAGACAGAGCGAGAGATCGAATGCAGGAATAAGGAAAAATAAAACAAGTAAGAAGGCTCTAGTCGAGACGGCTCGGCTACGAGATACCCTGAACCCAGCAAAAAAGAAACTAATACTGTTCTTCTTTACGCACGTATAAGCGCGTTCTCTGCTAACCGCGCAGTGGCTTCCTTGACTTGGGGGTGGGTTGGGCTAAACTTTGAACGCTTATAACTCTATTTCTAGATGTACGATCTTCATGAAATTTTCAGAGTAGATTAAGAGTATCTAAATGTACCTATGTGCCATTTCAAGCCTCTAGTATTTGAAATGCGTTTTTTCCAAATTGGTGGCGAAGTGGGCGAGGCATCTAAAATCTGAATTACATAATCTGTGTATTCATAATATCTATCTAAATATACAAAGTTGAAGTCTTTAGCTAAAACAGTGTAGAAGTTATGCTCAAAAAACCTAAAAAAATGAAACGAATTTTCGATTTTTATCGATCATTTGGAAATGGGATGAGTTATCGAAAAAACAAAATAAACTCGTACTGCGTAACTAACATACGAGTGTTCATGTGAAATTTCAGCTCTCTAGCTTTTGTAGTTTCCGAAATCTCGACGTTCATACGGACGGACGGACGGACGGACGGACAGACGGACAGACGGACAGGGCTCAATCAATTTATTTTTTTATGCTGATCAATAATATATATACTTTATGGGGTCTGCGACGTCTCCTTCTGCCTGTTACATACATTTTCACAAAACCAGAGAAATATACAGATTGGAATAGAAATGGCGGAAACATACAGAGAGAGAGATAGAGAGAGAGAGAGAGAGAGAGAAAGAGAGAGAGAGAGAGAAATAATTATATGATATGATATGATATTATAAACAAGTAAGAAGGCTCTAGTCGAGACGGCTCGACTACGAGATACCCTGGACCCTGCAAAAAAGTGATACTCTTCTTCTTTACGCACGTATAAGCACGCGCTCTGCTAATCGCTCAGTATATCTATATATATATATGCAAACTGGAGACTCTAACTCTAAAGATGAACGAGATATAATTTTATAACTGATTCTCGATAAAGTGTTTTATCGATAACTTTGGAAATATAAAAGTTATCGAATTTCTGAAACAAACTCGTACTGCGCGTGCAATATACGGACCTAACACAAAAAGAATGAACTCTCTAGCTTTTGTATATTCGGAAATCGACTCGTTCAAACATACGGACAGACAGACAGACGGACATGGCTATATCAACTTTTCTCGTCACTCTGATCAAGAATATATATACTTTATGGGGTCTGCCACACCTCCTTCTGCCTGTTACATACTTTTAACAAAACCATTATACCCTGATTTCCCATTTTCAATGGGTTCAGGGTATAAAAATGCACAAAATAAGAGAGATAGAGAGAGTTACATAAATGTAATTTGTTCAGTTTGTCATTTTCATGGTTACAAATTTGGTTTGAGGGCTACGTTTCGTGGTTGGTAAGGGCTGATTTGTGGTGCATGGTATGCACGTCAGACGTGTCCTTAGCAGCCACAACGGCAACAACAATAGCAACAGAAACGGCAATGGCAACGGTAGCGTAAGCGGCGGCGAGGTCAGTGCAACCAAAGTGCACGACGTCAGAGCACGATAAGCAAAGGGCAGCAGCAACAATAACAATAACAACAATATCAGTATCAACAGGAGTAACAGCAGCAGTAACAGCAGCAGCAGCAGCAGCAGCAGCAGCAGCAGCAGCAGCAGCAGCAGCAGCAGCAGCAGCAACAACAACAACAGTCAAAATAAATGTTTTTGCAGCAATTGGGCAGGGCGGGCGCTTTAAACGATTTGCTTAAGCGTTTATCTAGGACACGCGACTTTGCCTGGGCCTGACCTCGGCTGGTGGGCTCGCCAACCGAGCCACCCAAATATCTCATACACCTCTCGATTCGCCCCCGCCAAAGTGTTGATGACGTAGCAGACGCTTGTGGTTTACTCGGTTTTTTGGTTTTTAGCTTGGCTTGACTTCGGCTGCTATTGTCGTTGCCTCGGCACTGGGTTACTGTGCTGCTGCTGCCGCTGCTTGGTCCTGACCTGCGCCTGGCCTCAGCTTCAGCTACAGCTCAGCCCAGATGCTTCTTATGACGTCAGCAGACTCGGCTCGACGGGTAAATGGCCTCTGCCAGCTCAGTCACATGTTGCTGGCACGCAGCCACAACACATACACACACACACACATTCTTGCAGCGCCCGTTGGCTGGCAGCGTTTGGTTTGCCTGTGGCTGTTGCTGCGGTTACTCTCGTTACTGTTGCCGTCGTCGTTGTTGGCATCTGAGTTTGGTTGACACAAACTCCGCCCACAACATAGTAAATTGTTTGGCCAAAGTTATGTCACAAGTTCACATTTCAGCAAACATTGCCAACAGTCATCGAGACGCTTTAAGTGATTTGCCAAAGTTGCTTTTCTGCTTGGCCATTGCCAGAGTTTAGGTTGTCTCTTTCCCTCTGTTTTCAATTCTTAGGAGTTTGGATAAATGTTAATGTAAATGAAAATTGTAAAGCTCCAAGTAAACATATAAGAAAAAAAATATATAAATTGCTTTGAGTTAAATAAGTTTAGTTTGGTTAATTTTTTGTTTCTTCAGCTTGAATTGATGAAGTCCAAGAGTTTGTCCCAAATGGCATTGCTTGTATAATAATAATAATGATGGAGATACATAGATATTAATCGGTGCAGTAAAGTCAGCCAGGCTGTCTCTCTGACCTGTTGGCGTCAGTCAACAGTCAAGCAAAAGCTCTCCTCTGCTTTTATATCGCAATTTTTCTCTCTCTTCTTTCCAAGCAATTCCAACTGCTCAGTCAGTCAGTCCTTTCTTCTACTCCACTACTATAATGTGAATGTAATGATAGAATATTTGCTCGACCCTTCCATTAATAATGATGCAGTAGATGTAGCTCCATTCGACTTATCTTATGTAGATGCTTAAGAGCATAGGTCATTTGTGGCATATCAATTACAATAATAATGATAATAATACCAATAATAAGCACACAAAAATCATTAATGAAATGTTAATTCTTGGAGCAACATATTTCTTCTACATTTTCAAGCATGAACTGACTTTTAATGGATATCCCCGGAAGGATGTTAAAGGATGTACAATTATTCCCAACCTCAACACGATCCAGTATAAAGAAATGAATCAAATTCTTGTAATCTATGCTTCAACTACTTGAGGTTCCAAACCATGGTAATAATAGTAAATTATTATATCTGAGTTTTAATAGAATTTTATTAGTATTTTAATAAAATTATTAGAATTTTAATAGATTGTTACAGCTCACGCATTTGAGTTCGCAACTTTTAAAGTGGAGTTTACGTATATTTTGGTATTCGTTGCACCCAAGTGACGCATTGCATACAATTGAGCATTATACCATTAAGATTGAATATAACGGTAAACAATATACCACAATCTAAAACGTGTATATGGCCCAATATAGAGTCAAGTTGAGGAAATAAAAAAGATATTTATGACGGCTATATAGCTTTGTTGGTCATTGAATGTAGATATTTATCTGTATAGTACATAAATATAATTCCATAAATAGCGTAGATCTAACATAATTTGCTTTAAATAAATTAAATATATAAAAAAGTTAAGTGAAAATTGTATTACTTTTACAGGCGCCTGAAAGTATACTTTATTTTTGTTTTTGAGGCGAAATATTGATTAGATTTTAATTTTTATTAAGTATACGTTTAGACTTACAGCGTTACGATTATATTGACATGTACCTGGTACTTAACATTGATAGTTGACACCCTATAACTCCCTATTAGCCTAACCTACGTTATTGTATTCTCTGTTCCCTAATATCCATCTATAGCCTTCGAAAACAATATAATAAATTTATTTCTGTTTAGTGAATGGATCATTTATATGTATAATTCTAAAATATTTCCAAAAAATATGTTTACACAACTTTTGTTTTAAATATATATATTATATATATATATATATATATTTTAAATATATATAAACTTTTTCGACTTTTCGAACTTGTGTTTGTTGATTCTTGTGCCGCACAGACGAGCTCAACGTGTCAAGTTTTTGATTTTCGAACACTCAAAACTTGATTAGTGGAACTCGCCCGTAGGACAGCCAAACGTGGAGATAATATCGTGTAAAGAATTTGATTCATGAACAACTTACTCAGCTTTTCTCCACAGAGATAGATAGATAAACAGATACGCACAGAAAGAGAGGGAGAGAGAAGTACACACATTGTAAATTCACTTAAAAAATAGCATTAAAAAAATGTATTTAAGTTTTTTTTATAGTATTTGTTCTTTTGACTAAGTTCACAGTTATTTGCATTTTAAGTTAGACTTAGCGTAGTTAGCTGGTCTTGGAGGCTTGGCTGCGGCCAGAGAGATTGACGAACTGGCTGGCTTGGAGACGCATTTCCGACTGATGTTACCAAGCGCGCCAGCTTCAAAATGTAAACCCATTTGCTTCAAACGACGCTGGCAGCGACGCCGGCAGTGACGCCGCACCGAATGTCCTTTGCAGCACCGACACCTTCGCCGCCTCCGCTGCTTCTGCCGCCGCCCCACTCAGCTATGCCGCAGCCTACGGTTGGGCTGCCATCTCTTTTTCTCAATGAAAACTCTGTTGTCTTCCCTCTCTAGACCTGCCGCATATCCTGTGAATGAATGCCAGCTATGACGTCATCCGAGCCAGACCCCAGCACCAAAGCGAAACGAATACAAAATTTCGTATTGTGTGTGCTTTCGCTTTCGTTTTCCTTTTCGCTTGGGCGCCCGACTCGCGACGCGACGACGACGGCCTCGTCAGTAGGTCACTGTGTTAGCAGCTAGCATCCAGCAGCAGCAGCAGCAGCAGCCAGCAGACACACTACTGATGACGGCCCTGCCCTGCCTCGAGCTGTGCCACAGTGACGAAGGCAGCGTAGATGAGAGAGCATGTTGAATGATTCTCTGTTCTTGCTGATTGTTGTTGGCATTTGGAGCCTGGAAATTGGTTTTGGGTTTGCTCTTTGCGTGCAGCCTGTGATGACGTCGACACCTGTTTGACCATACTATACACACATATGCAGTTGACACTTTGACCTTATGGTTGGCTCTGTTGCATACTGTTGTTCCAGGCCTGGCATACCCGCCCACGGCATGCGTGCGCTGCGTTGCGTTGCGTTCGACCTTCGCATTTATTTTTAGTGTTTTTTTTTTTTCGCTTCTAAAAATAGCTAAACGGGGTCAGCGCCAGTCGAGCAGCAACACAAATTTTGCGAATGCAGCAACTTCACTCCAAATGCACACATACACGTCATACGCGTCATAGAGAGAGAGAGAGAGAGAGAGAGAGAGAGAGAGAGAGAGAGAGATAGGGAGAGAGAGAGAGAGAGAGATAGAGAAAGAGATAGAGAGAGAGAGAGAGAGATAGAGAGAGAGAGAGAGAGAGAGATAGAGAGAGACTCTCTCTAGAAGCAGAATGTTGGTTAAAGGGGTAAGATGGAGGGGGAGGTGAGGGAGTGGATTGAGTTGTGGGTGCTGCTGGCTGCAGCTCTATTGTGACATGTTGCAAGTTTCTGCTAGATAAAGAGAGAGCAAGAGTCGCTGGCCTTTAGCCGAAAAATTTTTATTATATGCCCACATAGACTCTATCTATGTGTCTATACTATAAATACTGTATATATAAATCTGTATATACATATATACATCATATATACATGCTATATATGTCTGTAGGTAGCTGTTTTGGTTTATGTACACACACACTTGTTGTGGGCATTGCGAATAACAAAAGTTGATTTTTTGAGAGAAATGACTAGCAAATACCATGTCTTTCGCAATATACGATGGAGTTTAGCGAGCCATGGTGAACACTAAAAATTATAAAATTATATATGAAATAAAAAAAAAAAAAAACAAGTAAGAAAGCTGTAGTCGAGACTGCTCTACTACGAAATCCGCTGAGCCCTTCTTCGAACGAATCATATTCCAAGCATGCTTCGTTTCGATTTTCCACGCGTAAGAAACTATACGTGCAAAAACACAAGCACACACACACGCTGATCTATGCTTTTACGCCTGTATGTGTGTAAGCATTGCAGGCGCCTTGCTGTGTCGCTGCACGCTGGGCCGCGTGCGTTTTGCTGCCATAACTTCCTTGATTCATAATTCTGTTTCTAGATGGACAATCGTGTTGATATGTTCAGATTATGATCATGACAGTAATATCTATATGCCAAACCAAACTGTAGTATTTGAAATACATATCTTTACACATTTACATAATAACTGATGAAAACCGAAATTGTATTAAATTAGTATCTATATATATGCAGAAGACTTGGAGACTTTAACTCTAAAGATGAACGATATATAATTTTATAACTGATTCCCGTTAAAGTGTTTTATTGATAACTTTTGAAATATAAAAGTTATCGAATTTCTGAAACAAACTCGTACTGCGCATGTAATATACGAGCCCAACACAAAAAGAATTAGCTCTGGGGGTGGGTTGGGCTGATCTTTAGACGCTTATAACTCCATTTCTAGATGGACAATCTTCATTCATTCAGTTTCGGAATGTATTAATAGCGATGGGGGCGTAGCATCCAAAATCGGAAAACTACATAGTCTGCGTATCTATAATATCTATATAAATATATAAATTCGAGTCTGTAGCTCAAAGTTGTGCTCAAAAAACATAAGAAAAGGGAATTTTCGATGTTTTTCAGGTCTCTAGCTTTTGTAGTTTCCGAAATCTCGACGTTCATACGGGCGGACGGACGGATCAAGAATATATATACTTTGTGGGGTCTGCGACAAAATCATTATACCCTGAATTCCCATTTTCAATGGGTTCAGGGTATAAAAAAAAAAAAAAAAAATAAATAAATATCTTACTTTCCGTATACAAATGCCAATAAAGCCAATGAAAGTTCTTTAATTTGTCACAAATGATTTTCTGTGCTTCTCTTTAAGTTTTATGTATTTAAACAAATTTATTTATTAATATAAATTAAAAAAAAAATTGTATTTATAGTTTGTTTGCCTATAAAGGGTATTCATTAAATTATGGTTTAATCCAATTAGAAGCAAAATAAGAATGAATTCTATAAGAACTTCTGAATACTGATAGCATTATGATTTACAAATAAATCAATGAGTGAGCTACAGTCATCTACGCTGAACTATGTATCGCTACTTTCATAAAAAAAATATACTTATATCCATTGTCATGCCTTTGACGGTGGTGGTGGTCATAGTACTCTCCCGCAGTCCACTTGAAGGTATTAAGAGCTCGTCGTCAACACCATGTTCATGATTGAACAAAGCTAAAAGCTCTTACTGCTTGTTGGCAAACTGAAATACAAGAATATAGAGCACAATATCGAGTATTTGAAATATATTTATATGTATATATATATATGTAATCACAGGTATACAAATTAATTTTTTTTTTAAATAAATAAATTATTTTTAAATATTCACATTATATTCGAAATAAATTTTGGTAGAATATTTATATTGTAGTCGAAATAAATGTTGGGTAGAATTCTATTCGCGGTCGAGGAGCTCTTCTATGGGTTCCCCATCATATATGAAGCTGACTTTGTATCCATTAGATACATATATCTCGATACATGGGCAAGTGTTGCTATTGTTATTCCATGTTATTATCGCTAATCTCCCAATTACAGCAAGTCTATTCAAAAAATACTTGCAATCCAGTTTTGCTAGAAGAATCTACGTATATATAATTTTAATTCCTTCTACTTGGTTTGCAATATCTATATAACGTTCAATTTTCACTTAACTACCCAGTAGATGAGTTTAATCTAACTTGAAGTCCACATATATCTTATCGCTTATATTGTGCAGGGTATTCAATTAGGTAAAAACCATTTGAAATACACTGAAATTATATTTTTGTCCAAGCGAATTTATATGATATACTAAGTATATATAACAAATATACATATCTGTATTTATACCAGATGTTTGAATATAAAGCAGCTTGCCAAGAACTTATGAACATATTGTTGCTTTGCTCTTTTGTTATTTTCCTATGTCTGCGGCCATATGCTGGCATTATCTTAATCGTAGATCGATCAAGTCTATTGTATAACAAGATTGCGTGAAATTGATTAGAAATTAATATACTTAAGAGCTCGCTAAGATTTAAGCACTTAGTACCAAAGCTTGATTTCAAATAATTCTTAGGAAGATTTTCTTTATTCTCTCATTTTATATACAATATTTAATCCTAAACTTACTGTTATGAATTAAAGATGACAGCTTTAATGTGATTTTAAAGCTGCCTGTGATGAACCCTTTTATTATGGGCTAGGTAAACTAAGAGAAATATATGTACATATACATAATTATAGCTCACTGGTTTAAGGTCGTAAATAATCTTTCGAGCATTAAATTGACAATATGTCTCTATTTTATTTTTTGACTCTGTTCCCAAAAAGGGAAAAGAGTCTATTGGGTTTGTGCAATGTCCGTCTTGCTGTCCGTCTGTCCGTATAAACGCAATATTTTTCGGCGCTATTAGAGCTAGAGACTTGAAATTTGGAACATATACTCATATATGCTCCCGAATTATAAAGTGTAAAAAAAAAAACGCCCACTAGGGGCGTGGCAAATCGGAAAACTCTTCCGCCTATAGGCCAAAAATCATACTAGATGATAAGCTAGAGAGTTGCAATTTGGAATGTGTACTCGCGGTGACAACCCAAGTTCAAAAAGCTATGGCGGATATATCTACGCCCATTGGGGGCATGGCAAATCGGGAATAACGTATCTTCTACACCGTTAATGCTAGAAAGCTGAAATTTGGCATGTGAATTAATGTTATAATTCTATGAAAATCGATCAAAAAGTTTTATGACTACGTTCATTGCGTGCGTGGTAAATCGGACTTGAATATATAGTGATTTTTCAAATTGTGCTACATTTTGAACACTATTAACATTAAAGACTTGAAATTCGGCATGTATACTCGGGTTGACGACTCAAGACCAATAAGCTATGGTAGATATATCTACGCCCCCAGGGGGCGTGGCAAACCGCAAAAGTGTATATCTCCTACAGTTTTAGTGCTAGAAGCTTGAAATTTACTTCAGTTTCTAATGTCCTTTATCGATGACCCAAAAATAATTTTTCAGCCTTCAACCCTGTAATTTTCGTATTTTTGTAGTGTAAGCAACCAAATTTTGCTTTGAACTGGCCAAAAATTATGTGTCCACGCCCACTGGGGGCATTTTAACATAATATAAAAATATTAATGAATGTAAACAAGTAGGAAAGCTGTAGTAGAGACTGCTCGACTACGAAATCCCCTGAGCCCTTCTTCGAACGAATAATATTCCAAGAATTATTCGATTCGTTTCTGCACGCATGCAAAACCACGCGCACACATAGACGCTGATCTACGCTTGTATGCATGTATGTGTGTATGCATGTGTGTAAGCATTGCAAGCGTCTTGCTGTCTCGCTGCTTTGCTGCTGCGCCGCATTATGATTATGATATTCATATCTATATGCTAAACCAAACTGCATATGTATTTATGTTCCCACAAAAAACAGCTTTTTTTGCTTAAGAAAAATTAGCAACGCTGGTGCCTAATTTGTTCAGAGAATTACGTTTTACGGACATACAGATATCTTTAATAATAAATTGAAATTCGTATGTAAATATTACTTCTGAAATACATTCGGTTTACGCAGCATATCGCAATTCAATGAATATTTCAAATACTTATTCATAGCGCGGTCAATGTGGTTGGCCAATTTAATCAATTTGAAGTCCTTCAAGAGAGTCTCAATGGCACTCGCAGTTGCATTTGCAACTTTTCAATCGTGAAGAGTGCATAAGTGCCACAATAATCCCAGGTTTTGCTTGCATTGAATTGTTGTCCTTGGCTGCACTGAATATGAGAGGTATTTTAAACAGAATATGAGAGGTATTTTAAACAAATTACGGAATATAAAATGGAAATATGTTGAGAGGGTTAAAAAATTACATTTAATCTATGTCAGTGCTCGGCTGGCAGATACCCTGCACTTATTGGATTATTGGATTTTTTTTGCTCTGCATATTTATTATATTTCAGAGTTCGACGGAGGAAGTCATCCAGCACTTGAGCCAACTAAGATTATGTGTACTGATCACAGAACATCTATAACGTCTGTCAAGGTATAGAAAACGTATTATCTCTAACTGAATTGGCATTCAACTTATACTCTAAAAGCTAAGTATTAATATAGATTTTTATCGATGATTTTGAAAAAATTAAAGTAATTTGATTGACACTAGACGATTATGGCTGGAACTGCCAAAAATGGCTAATTAATTCTCAGCGTGTACAGGGATATTGAAATGGACCTGATGGGTAGATGGAGTTTATATCATTCAAAGCCTCGAAGCAGTTTTGGGAATTTAATATGCATCATTGTTGCCCTCAATACTCGAGTGATTGCCCACAATATATGCAGTTTAAAGCTGATATATGTATATAGTAGCGCAAAAAATTTCGTGAAAAGTTTCGTATAGTATCGAATGGAATCTTTATAAAAATATACACTGATGTAGTTGTAATGCAATGAATGTGGAAGGGAATGCGAAGTAGAGTGGAATACTGAATTCAAAGTGAAACATGAGCAAAACAGTATCTGGAATTCAATTCAATGAACGTAGACCATGAATGTGGAACATGAGATTAAGAAAGTTTATGAAACACAGAGTGAAATATAGAATGAAACATCCACCAAGCACAATATGGATTATGGTATAAAAACGTTTACGAACTACAAAAAGAAACATGGAATTGAATATGAGAAGCTTATGAGCCAAAAAATTAAACATTGAATGAAATATGACTTCAATATAATGCGTAACGTGGCATGATACAGGACTTAAACATGGCAAATGGCATATTACGGAAAATAAACGTTCGATATCGAATAATTCAAAGTGAATAATTCAAAGTGGCAAATGGAGTGGAACATTGGTTAAGCCTCAAGTGAAACAGTGAATGGAATACTAAAGCTGACTGATTATTTGTGATCTACAATTATAAGAAATAATTTATATAAGTTTTTGGTGATAAGTGAATGCAGCTGTAATGCAGGAACACAAATATTTTCCATTGCCAAATCATTCCTTCACCAGCATCATAATTGGCTTTGCTTCAGCTGAGTTTGTGGAATGTTATAAATAAACCCAATGCCATCAGATGACGCCTGCTGCTTGCTAATTAAACGTCCATTACGGACCTGGGCAATGTTCCATGGACACACACACACTCTGTCCTTATCTCTTCCTCTCTCTCGAGCGACCTCGTCTAGCTGCGGGCGCACTGTGATTCCATTGATGACGCGCTTTCATTCACAAAACGGCAAGTGCAGCAGTTCAAGGCGAGCCCTGGGGCTCCTGCGGGCTCCCAGCCAGCTGCTAACGTCAGAAACCGCTAAGTCGATTTGCAATCCAAAGTTCAATTCGAATCTATCTGCGAAACAAGAGTTAAACGCGCTGACCTTGCCGAAGGTAGTGGCATGGGGGGTCAGACCATGGCAAAGAGCCTCCGTACATGGGGACTGGAGACGGCGCGGGCAACAATTAGCTGCCCTTGTTGTTGATGCTGCTGCTGCTGCTGCTGCTGCTGGCAATGGTTGATGACGTCATTGCCGGTACAGCAGTGACGTACGAAATGAAACTAGTGCAAATTTTGTGCTAGCTGCCGCTCCTTTAGCCTCACAATCTAGACGCAGCTGCACACAGCACACTGCACGTCATCTATGCAAATGTGTGTGTGTTGGTGTGTGTGTGATTCGAACAATATGGGTCGCAACAAACGGCGTCAAATTGTTGCCAGGTAGAGCACAAGGCTAATGGGGTTGCAGCTGCCAACAATGGGGCAAGAGCTCAAAAAAAAAAAAAAAAAAATTAGTTGTGGCTGCACTTATGACGTCTGCTATTGCTTTGACGCACTCCAATGATGTTGATACACACCTCAGACGAGTGTGTGTGTGTGTTTGTTTGTGAGCCTTTAACTCTTACCTTGATCTGCGCTAACCGAATACCCGCCCGCCTGCCGTTTCCTGTTTGCCAACATCCAAAAATAGCGCTCAACAAAACTTGACCAAAACGCAAAAAAAACATTCATGCACACAGAGACAAACACACACGCACACTAACACATCATTGAGGAGAAAGTAATATCGAGGCATTATAAATTTGCTTAGCCATTTACTAAAAATCTGTTCAAAACTGTTTCAAACGACTTTCAGCGTTAAAAATAGATACGCTGGGTTGGAAGAGGGGAAAGGGGAAGCGCGAATAGGACAGTAGCATAAACAACCAGCAGGCAGCATGAGCAGCAGATCCAATAAAAAGCATTTGGGGCATAGCCGAATTGGTAGAGTGCCTACTTTGAAGTAAACACATTAAAGAAGTCATATAGACTCTATGCGGAACATGGAATGGAACACAGAACGCACAGAATAGAAAAGAGGATGCAATATGAAATGGAACATAGAATGGAACTAATCATGATATGGAAAACAGAAAATCAGTTGAAATGTGACGTAGTCTTTGACATGGAACGGAATATTCAATGGTACATGAAATAAAACATGAAATAAATCATGGAATTGAATACGAAAAGATATATAATGGAGTTAAGAATGGAACATGGAATGTAACCTAATTTTTTATAAATATATATAGAGTGGAAAACAGAAAAAAAGCATGGATTAGAACGAAACATAAGATAGACAATAGAGTGGAACGTGGAATGAAACATAGTTATTGCTCATATGTATATAGAATCCATAAATATATCGGGATACGAAATAGAAGAGGGTTATTTATAATAATAGAAACACGAATGAATAACGCAAACATGAGGGAACCCTGGAATATGAAATTTGGTATAACCATTAAACGTAATTTTGGGAGAATTCGGAATGTATAAAAAGCATATTTAAAAAAATTTTCGAATTTCAATAGGAAAAGTTTTCGGCTCGTAATAGATTTCATTAATTTGTTCTGTCCATAGGTGAAATGTCTCCACGTATCTGATGGATGCGATGGCTAATGCGCTACATGGTTGGCTGCCTAAAATGTTCTATTTAAAAATGAAGACAAAACATTATACGGCCGAGCAAAAGAAAAACAAATTCAAAAATCTCTTAAAAATAATGAAAAACAACAACAGCAACAACAATAAGAATAGCAACAACCATAACAAATTTCGAAATACGAAATAGACAAAATTTGAGCAACGAAATTCTTGTTGTATTTTCAACACAACATTTACACAGATCGAAGTATGTATATATTAAATATGTGTGTACATATATATATGTATGAATACGTTTAGTTGTGTATGTACGCCCACTCGCTCCCACGCACACACATACAAGCACATATATATGTATATATATATATATATATATATATATATATATATATATATATATATATATATATATATATATATATATATATATATATATGTATTTATATATATCCGTGACTGCAAAGTTTAGCTAGAAAATTTGCTGTTGCCTTTGGCGTTCGCTTCAAAAGATGCTGCTAGGCTACACATAACAACAACAACAATAACAATAACAATTTCTACAACAGAAGCAACAAAAGCAGCAAAAATTATTTTTGCTTCGGATTTTTGGGAATTCTTGCACATTAGCACGAACTGCAAGCAGCTGCGTGCATCTGTATCTGACAGATATGTATATGTATATGTATATGTATATGTATATGTATATGTATATGTATATGTATATGTATATGTATATGTATATGTATATGTATATGTATATGTATATGTATATGTATATGTATATGTATATGTATATGTATATGTATATGTATATGTATATGTATATGTATATGTATATGTATATGTATATGTATATGTATATGTATATGTATATGTATATGTATATGTATATGTATATGTATATGTATATGTATATGTATATGTATATGTATATGTATATGTATATGTATATGTATATGTATATGTATATGTATATGTATATGTATATGTATATGTATATGTATATGTATATGTATATGTATATGTATATGTATATGTATATGTATATGTATATGTATATGTATATGTATATGTATATGTATATGTATATGTATATGTATATGTATATGTATATGTATATGTATATGTATATGTATATGTATATGTATATGTATATGTACTTGTATTTGTATTTGTATTTGTATCTGCTTCTTTAATGTGTTTCTGTGTAACTTGTGATGCGTCTGTTTTATCTGATTTGTATTTCTGATTGTTTGGTCTTTGGCAAATCGCGCATACGACGCGATGCAGCGTCATCCTCACATAGCTTTTGTCAATATCCATATACATATGTTTCCCATAAGACATAACAATATATATACTTACGTGTCTCTATATACATATATATATTAAATATATGTAGCTTATACTATATACATATATATTTTGCGCTTGCAATTGCAGTCGAGGGCAAGATTTCCGCACTCAATTGTTATTCTAAATATAATTTTTGTTTTTTTTCTTCTTTTTTTTGCTTTTCCCTTTTGTCTTTCACTAATTAAAAATTTTAAATATATATAGAAGTAATTGGATTTCTAAATTATTTATATTATTGCATCAGCTGAAGTGCAAGTTCCAAAAACTTTAACATACTGGAAATTGAATTTATTTGTCCTTTTATCTGCTTAAATACATTAAAACTTATGAATTTGCATTCATATGATTTTCATTTCGTTTATCGCTTTGATTGTTTGTTAAACAGTTGCTTTGTCGACACATGCTTTTTGTTGCAGTGTATATTTAGCTAGCATCTTGATTTCCACTGTTTTCCACATTTAAAATTCATTATTATCTACAAATTATATTATTTATGCTGAACGAACAAGAGTTATACTATTTTCGATTGCTATATATCATCTGCTGTTTGAGTTATCGTTAAAATTTACTTGTTTTATTATCGAATTGGATTTGTCATTTATTTATGAAAGTTCTGACAACAGGATGGATATGAAATGAGACTACGAGCTATGGGCGGGACTTATTTTATTCACAATAGCATATATACTTAACTTAAATGTGAATCGTCAGATTACAAACTAATTTTCAGTGCAATTTCATTTTCAGTTGCCTTTATTCGTTCATCCTGCAAATATATATTAAATTTATTTATTTTTTATCCTCGCCCATTTGCTATTTTGTTAAATCTTTTTATACCCCAAACCCATTGAAATTGGGAAATCAGGGTATAATGGTTTTGTTAAAAGTATGTAACAGGCAGGAGAAGGCGTGGCAAACCTCATAGGGCGACGAGAAAAGTTGATATAGCCATGTCCGTCTGTCCGTCCGTCCGAATGTAAGAACGCGTCGATCTCAGAAACTATAAGACCTAAAGACTTAATTACATTTTTCCTTAGGTCCGTGTATTGCACGTAGTATGCGAGTTTGTTTCAGAAAATCGATAACTATTTCCGTTTCAGAGTTATCGATTTTAACATTTTTCGAGAAAAAGTTCTCAAATTATATTTCATTCATCTTTAGAGTTAGAGTCTCCAAGTCTTCTGCATTTATATAGATACTAATTTAATACAATCTCGATTTTTGTCAGATTTCGGATACCGACCCCAAAGAGACTTGCAATTTGGCAAATAGACATATTTTAGTGCTATTATTATATTCGTAACGTTTCATGAAGATCGTCCGTATAGTCTGTAGTGTTTGACATGCGTTTTTTTTTTAAATGGGGGCGAAGGGGGCGTGACATAGAAAATCTAAAATTTACATAATCTGCGTATCCATAATATTTATATATATATATACAAACATTGTTCGGCGCACCAGTTAATAATTGCTCTTAAATAAGATTCTCTTATGTTAGTCTGTTCTCTATGTCATTCTCATTCGCTGTTAGTGCACTCATACACATAAGAAAGCATAACACACATAGATATGTAACTTTCGGCTTCTTTTTACTTGCTTATACTTGTAACTTCGATTCTTTAAATTCTCTAATTCTGTACGAAAATTGTCAGCAAGCGCGCAACACCTATCTTATATTTTTCGCATTTAATTAACTTTGCTCAAACAAATACCACGGACTCGACATTAAATTAATAAATAAAAGCTAAATTAAATCGTATTGGCTTTTATTTGTGCCTTCGTAAATGAGTGGAGTCATGCCGAAAAAGCTCGGCAACTTCCAACAAACATAATAAAAAACAAGTAAGAAGGCTCTAGTCGAGACGGCTCGACTACGAGATCCCCTGAACCCTGCAAAAAAAGTGATACTCTTCTTCTTTACAACCGCATGAGCGCGAGCTCTGCTAACCGCGCAGTTGCTGCCGTGGCTTGGGGGTGGGTTGGGCTATACTTTGAACGCTTATAACTCCATTTCTAGATGCATGATCTTGATGAAATTTTCAGAGTAGATTAAGAATATCAAAATGTATCTTTGTGCCAAATTTCAAGTCTCTAGTATTTGAAATGCGTTTTTTGCAAATTGGGGGCGAAGGGGGCGTGGCATCCAAAATCTGAAAATTACATAATTTGCGTATTCATAATATCTATCTAAATATGCAAATTCTGAAGTCTTTAGCTAAAACGGTGTAGAAGTTATGCCCAAAAAACGTAAAAAATTGAAACGAATTTTCGATTTTTTATCGATAATTTGGAAATGGGATGAGTTATCGAAAAAACAAAATAAACTCGTACTGCGTAGCTAACATATGAATGTTCATGTGAAATTTCAGCTCTCTAGCTCTTGTAGTTTCCGAAATCTCGACGTTCATACGGACGGACGGACGGACGGACGGACGGACGGACGGACGGACGGACGGACGGACGGACGGACGGACGGACGGACGGACGGACGGACGGACGGACAGACGGACAGGGCTCATTCAACTTATTTTTTTATGCTGATCAAGAATATATATACTTTATGGGGTCTGCGACGTCTCCTTCTGCCTGTTACATACATTTTCACAAAACCATTATACCCTGAATTCCCATTTTCAATGGGTTCAGGGTATAAAAAGTACGAAAACTGTAGTCGAGACTGCTCGACTATGAAATCAACTGAGCCCTTCTTCGAACGAATAATATTCCAAGACAGATTCTGACAATAACCGAAATTGTACTAAATTAGTATCTATAAATGCAGAAGACTTGGAGACTCTAACTTTAAAGATGAATTAGCTAGAATTTTATAACTGGTTCCCGATAAATTCGTCTAAGTCAATATCAATATCACTACATTCTACATTCCAACTCTTGATTCAACATATATGGAGATACGTGTGTTCCATTTGGGGAACAGTTTTTCTTTACCCCATAAAGATACTTCAATCAGCTGAACACCACATAATAAGATATTTCATTGGGTTTCCATTTGCCAGGAATGATGACATCATCCAAAATTTGAAGCTCGAATACGTCATAAATTTTATTCAAGACTCTTCAACCATACAGAGCTCGATATAAATACCTTCCACTGCATACTTCTCTTGCTAAACACTCGTTTATAATCCAAAGTCTTATTTCCTATCCTTTCATCTAGCTCTTCACATATAACAACAATATCAATACCAATTTTACTGTCATCAAATACAAAATTTGATAAGTTAAATTAGGTAGTTGATATTCCCAGCAATATATTTTTATTAAGCAAAGAAATGGAGCTCATCCAGAATGGAATACAAAAGAGTAGAAATATAGTCTAAGCTAACATTATTATTGAAATCCAATTCGTTTGTAGTTTAGTATGAATAGCAAGAATTATATACTATATCTATCCATCTATAACTCAAAGTTAGTTTCATATAGTTTTTTTTTACTATTTTCTATACGATGTACTAAACATTAAAAACATCATTTAAAATATAAATCAGCCATTTTTCTCCTTTGTATATACGTAGATAGATACCTAACTTACATATATAATAATAATTTTCCGTTTCTTATATTATAATTTTATTTTTGAAACGCTGAGCGACTGGAAAATACTTTTGTTGTATATTTGAAATGTTTGAACATCGAATCGAAGTCCGTGGCGCAGCTGCCTTTGGCTGGCTGCGACCAGGGCTGGGCAGTAGGAGCTCAGTCAATTGAATAGTGCTTGGCCAATACTCGGCACCGTCTCCATTCCTGGCCAATTGCATATGGGGTACTAGGCGGGGCCGGGGGGATGCGGGAGAGGCCAGAATCTCTCCTCTGCTGGCCCACTCAGTGCTCAACTGGAGCAAACTTATTTTTAACACATGCATTGAATTCCAAGCGGCTCCGTTTACACCGCACACACATGCAGCCAAACGGAGAGGGAGAGAACAAGAAAAACTGCGATATACGCATATAGATAATATAGCTACAATAATACATATAGCTATGTAGATGTTTTGGGCGATTTCTCCAAGTGTTTGGCCGCCTGCAACAGGCTGCTCGGATTGTCGCTCAGTGTGGAGCATACGAATTGTGGCCAACACAGATTTTCGGTATCCATTTCGATTTGGGTTGCCAGCGGCGTCTATTTTTAGGCCGTGCGCCCAGATACAGATACAAATACGCACACAAACACACACACATGCGCTCTCTTGGCGCACGCTAGCTAGTGAGAGAGAGAGAAAGAGAGAGCGCGCGCTCTTCCCCTTGCTCTCCACAAAAACGCAATCATCGAAGGACGGGCAGGTGGGCGGCACATACATATATATATATATATATATATATATATATATATATATATATATATATATATATATATATATATGTATTCAAATATACATATAAATGAACATATGTGTGTGTACAGAATCCGAATTTGAATCCGAATCGGTATCTGTATCCACTGGTTGCTTGCCTTTAGAATATAGTCTGCCGTGGATCGTCGGACCGTTCAGTCTTTTTGTATCGTTCAGTACCATCCGATTCGTGTGATCGACAGCATCGCTCAACGTTTTTTTTTAATTTTTTTTCCAATTCCTTGAAGGTGAGTGGGTTGCTGGCGCACAAACTGTGCGAAATGCCCCAACCAAGTAACTGAAACCATGAGCTACGCAATGCCGAAAAGAAAGAAAAGTATTCAAAGCATTCGCAAATCAACGTTAACTCAATACAAATTTTATATGAGAATCCAAAAAATCAAGAAGACGAAGAAGCATATGCATTGCAATATCTCAAGAAATCTTGCTCAATCTCTCGTGTGTTCCAAAAATTTAATTTTTCACGAACTACAGCGAGATCGTAACGTGCGCGTGATCCTATCTTCGACCAAAAACAAAAACAAAAATGATTTATTATTATTTTTTTTTTTTAAATTTTTTTTAACAATATTTTTTGACATATTTTTTGAAATATTTTTTTCAAGTGCTCAAGTGAGAAATGCACGATATATGAATGTAAAAATGCAAAAATATCCAAACGCTAAAGCTAAAGATACAGATACTTAAAAAAAAAAAACATATCCAAATATTTTTTAATTCAAATTTTTTTTGCCAACTTTTCTCGTAATTGTTGTTGAACGCAACGATTATATAAGGAGTGTGTGTGTGTGTGTGTGCGTGCATGTGTGTGCGTGAAAAAGCTAAAAATGTAACTGACAGATACGAGATACATTCGAGTGAGCAACAGCCACAGCTACAGCTACAGGCACAGCAACAATTCAATGCGAACATCTCAGCGTCATGCAACAACAAAAACAACACCAAGAGCAAAAGCAACAGCAGCAACAACAACAACGACAATGACAGCAACAACAGCAACAAGAGCAACAACTGTTACCCAAAATAGAAATATGCCATTATACACACACACACACACATACAAAGACACTTATATATTTCATATGAGTAGTTAGCAGAGGCAGAAAAAACTTATTGAAAACTAATTTGAAATTTTCGCATTCGCATGAAAATTTAAGAAATTTTGAAGCTTATTGGATAAATCCGATTAGACATATATAGAAAGTTCGCAATTTTCATTTGTATTTCCAATTAATTAAAATATTTTTACGAAATATTTTTACCCATATAAATATAAAAATGTCTAACATTTTCAAATGAAAATTATGCTATTCAATATTTGAGCACATTATAGCTACTTTTTAGCTAATATATAGCAACTTTTAGTAATTTTTATTCAAGAGCTATTAATTAAGAAATTAATTTATAGCTTTCCTTAGTTAACTATATTTATATATATATATATATATATATATATATTATATATATATATAACTTATGTTCAGTATCAGTAGATATTCAAACAGCTATATAACAAAGAACGAAGCTACTTTTCGAAAAGCGTTCGCAACATTCCAATTCGAAGGCAGCTAAAATATTTTATATTTATTCGCATAGTCAATCTGTGCTATATATATATAATATATGTATACTTAAAACACATCTCTCATATCAGTTCTATATAATTCAGATATATGTATGTGTTTAAATTCCATAAGCTTTTTCCTCAGTTTTTCCATTGAAAGCTAAAAACGCTTTTGAATTGTGGCGCAACCTTCGCTTTTAGCTCAGCTCGGTTGGCAATAACGGTATTTATATAGTCAATATGGGCCATAACTGTTGCTGTTGTCTTAAAAAAAAGTTGGTGTTTGCTGTTGTGAAAGCTCTAAGCGTGAGCTTTTCTCTGTGCGTGAGTGCATAAAGTGCGCGAGCTCTCTCTGGGTGTCGCCCTCCTTTCCCGCTCTCTTTGGTTTGCTCTCTCATTTCGACGCCTGTAATTGGATATGGATGGTTGGCTAAACAGGTTGTCCTGCTTGCACGCCCAAGCTAGCCACACACAGAGCGAAAGCGAGAGAGCGAGAGTGCGAGAGTGCACGATCAGCAGGCACTGCCCCCATATACGGTGCGCCAGCGATGGCGTATACGTAACAGCTTCGTCTATATGCATTGCGCATACGCACTGTGCGCGCCAACAAAGTATGTGTGTGTGCGTACGTGTGTGTGTGTATTTGTTTAGAGAGTCAATTATTTTGAATTTATGGAACATCTTCTAACAGCCAATTAAATGACAGCGTGTCGGCAAACACCCACGCATTATTAGTTGTCTGTGTGTGTGTGTGTGAGTGTGTGTGGCTGATGAGGTTATGCATTAGTTGGCATTTGCATAACGATTCATTCAAAACACACTCATCGTTTGGTGCTCAACTTTTTTTACTTGCAGTAACTCAAAAAAACACAAATCAAAATGGCTGATGATGAGGTGAGGTGAGTATCGAAGAGTTGTTGTGAATCGCAAAAGGAAGGCACTCAATCAATATATGAATTGCAGTTGAAACAGTGTTGAAACCCGTCAAAATCTAGGCAGATCTAGGCACCGGGCAAATGGAACAGGAAGCTGACGTACTGCAAGGCAGTGGAATTGGGTTGAGGTGAGTTTATTGAATCATTTATTCTAGAATATCAAATCTAATTGAAATTAATTAATCGATAAACTAGGCTCAGCTACTTAGTCTTTGCGCTCGCTAAACCCTTACGCACATGCTCTGGCCTTGCCTCTTGCTTTCACAGATGACGCCCTAGTTCCAATATACACAACTGCAATAGACGAACTGACAAGTGATCAATGTTATCGATTGTCGTTTATCGATTGTCCACTGTTCGTTCTGTTGTTGTGCTGTCTGTGTAGCGTTTCTCTCTATGTCAATGCCTTGTTCTATACAAATCTTATTAATGATTGACCATTAATCGTCTATCATTCTGTCTTCTCTGTGCAATTTCAGAAAAAGGCTGCAGCGGCGCCAGCTGCACCAGCTGCCGCAGCAGCTCCAGCTGCCAATGGGAAGGCCGCCGCCGCACCCGCCGCGCCCGCTGCGAACGGCAAAGCGGCTGCAGCGCCCGCTGCGAATGGCAAAGCGGCTGCCGCGCCCGCCGGCCCGCCAAAGGATCCCAACGATCCCAAAGTGAAGGCCGAGGAGGTACACTGGTGTACGTGTGTGTGGGCGCCAGCCCCAATTCGCCCAGTCCAAGAAATGTTTACGCAGCCGCCAATCAACAAGAAATCCCCAAGTCTAACGTCATCTGCGTGTGCCATCTACATGTTCTATTTCGATAACCAAACTGATAACGATAGCGATATCTGTCGCTAACGATGCTAACTGTCATTTGTGTATTCGATTCTGTTTGCAGGCTAAGAAGGCTAAACAGGCTGAGATCGAGCGCAAGCGCGCCGAAGTGCGCAAGCGCATGGAGGAAGCCTCCAAGGCCAAGAAGGCCAAGAAGGGTTTCATGACCCCAGAAAGGAAGAAGAAACTCCGGGTAAGTTTGAAAAGCAGAAAGTATGAACTTAACTGGCAAAAGCTGTAGAATACACAAGCCCTATAATGACAAATCTTGAAGAGCGTTGTCAGATATGATCATTATTCAGCTAAGTGGCATCACTTTGAACAAAGAAGAACAAATTGAAGTTATGCATATTTATTTGTGTTACCTAGAAAACCTTTGAAAAGTATTACTAGGATAAAATAAATGTAAAAGTAGACGAAAATACATTAAAAACTGCGAAATATTCAAATTTTATTTGTTGCTGTAATTTTTTCTTCCATAGTATTACCAGATAAAAAAAAAATAAAGTGAGCTTTGATTAGCAATAAATATTAATGTATTTACTGAAAATAAAGAATCAGAGATAGATAGAATATTGTTAGGTGGCAGCACTGACTACTGCCCGGTAGAGGCGTACACAGTGAACAATTCAAGTACTCATACAGAGTTTCGTCGTCTTTCAGTTGTTGCTGCGCAAGAAAGCCGCTGAGGAATTGAAGAAAGAGCAGGAACGCAAAGCGGCTGAACGTAGACGCATCATTGAAGAACGTTGCGGCAGCCCCAGGAATCTCAGTGATGCCAGCGAAGGTGAGTGCCAGCGGTTCAAGCGAAAAAAAAAAAAAAAAAACAGAAATGATAATAATAACAAAAAAAAAATCTAATAAAAATAAAATAAAAATAGAATGAAAACATAAGCTGAAAAAAAAAAAAAAAAAAAAAACAAAGAAAAACTGCAAACAAAATTTTAAATAATTTTCTTTGCAGTTTTTATTTTATTTTGGCTTAAAAATTAAAAAAAAATATTTTTTAAATTAAATTGAAGCATAAACATTAAAAACCTACAAAAGTGTCATTTGTCATTACACACGCACACACACACACACACTATATACATAAGTGAAAATATCAACACAACAACAAGTTGCGCTTTACACATTCACACACACATACGTCCATACTTACACCTACATACGTAACCATATGTTATATATATATGATCACTTATTCTCTCTCTCTCTCTCTCGTCCCACACATTCCGTTGACCGTCTTTGTCTATATACACACACCTACACACTCACACCTATACACCTACACATCCACGACCATATCGAATGTTACCCAACAAAATGTATATATAAATATATCTATATCTACATATGTATCTTTCTGTATCTGTGCGTGTTCTGTCATGATGCCAAATACAAATTTTGATTGACGCACAGACACACTGAAAACCCTGATCAAGCAACATTATGACAGGATTAATAAACTGGAGGACCAGAAATATGATCTTGAGTATGTTGTTAAACGCAAGGATGTTGAGGTACACGCACATATCTACTACATAACTATCTACTATCTACCTATCTATCTACCTAATTATCCTGCGATCCATATCTTAATTTTTTCTATATATATATATCTATATATCAAAATCAAAAGTCTAAAACAATTTAACGCTTAAAAACAACAATAGCAGCAGCAGCAATAGCAACAACAATAGCTAATGTCAGTTATATATATATATATCACTCTCTCTTTCTCTCTCTCTCTCTCTCTCTTTCTCTCTCTTTATCTATATAAATATTTCTATTGCTGTCTAACAATATTTGTATAATACACTTAATTTTCGTACAAAACCATTTTGTATACAGTAAATTCTTTTTACTCAAGCAAAAGAAAAAAAAAAAAAAAAAAAAAACAGAAAAAAAACAACTTAAAACTAAAACCATAGTCCTTGTACATACATAAACCCCCCTATATATTCGCCATATATATATACATCTATAAATCTACTCGTTTATATAATCTGTAAGTCTAATTCAAATGGTTATTATAATTTAGCTAGCACACTATAGGTCCTATTGCAAATTACCTAGCTAATTACTTGCGTAATTCCTTCTAATTAGCAAAGTAAAGTATTTATATGCTCATTGACTCAAGTGAGTGAGATACTTTAGCAGCCAGTATTTGAAGAAATCCCTACTTAATTCTCTCAATTATTATTTTTAATTACTCAAGTATTTGTTGTGGTATTTCAAGGTAATTGATACTACAGATATATGTAAGTCTCTCTATGGCTCACCTTTTCTCTGTGGCAAAACCTCTATCTCTCTCTGTCGTTTTTTTTTGTGGAGAACTCTTCTCTCGCTCTCTCTCTCTCTCCCTCTCTCTCTCTCTCTCTCTCAGTTTACACACAACAAGCATACACCCATACCAGAACACAAATGCAAAGCACACTCGGCCCTTTTCTTATACACACAGATACACACACACACACACAACCCAACACCTACGCAGCCACACACACACACACACATACTCGTCTGCAGTTCGTGCAGTACTTGAGACCCGTCAACAAATCATATTGAAATTCTGAAGCAGAACGACAAATATCCAAATCTCACTCGTTTTAACATTCGCAGATACACTACAGAAAGTTTGTCAGGATTATTACAGTAAGATACTGAAATTGGAGTCTGAGAAATACGATGTGGAGCACGAGGTAGCCAGAAAGGACTTTGAGGCAAGCGTTGCACCCATAACTTTCTCTTTCTCTCTCTCTTTCTCTCTCACTCTCGATCTGATGTGATTTGTTCCAAGCTCCGAGCGATGCGGAACTAAAAAACTCAACTAGAGATCGATGGAATTATTTGTAGTTTGATTTAGTTCTCTTTGCGGCAACAAAGAAATGTTAATAACATTGGTCTAGACACACACTTTGGATAGTCTGTGAGCAGCACCTGAAAGATATATGCAAATATTCCAGAGATGCCAGCACCAAAACGCCCCCTGGCGGCCAGTCTGTGTGTGTGTGTTCCCAAACGGGAATCGCAGCCCTCAACTAGCTAGCGTAAACGTAGAAATTTCGTAGCTCCGTTCACTGTAATTTTTGTCATCTCGTTCTCTTCCGCTATTTTGATTTTATATGGAAGAGAGCCCCGAGTACAAGTTTTGAATACCGATTTACCAAGAGAGCACAATTCAAAATTTGTCCAATCACCCATTCGACATATTGGGCGATAGTATAGAGTATATAGAACGAGTAATAATCCCTGTAGTCGTAGAGCCACTAACCAGCTAACCCGTTTGCTAAGTGGAAAGTTGATCGACTTCAATGTCGGCTCGACGGACCTCAATTAACGCGCTGCCTCTACTAACCCCAAGCAAAAAAAAAAAACAACAAAAAAACTGATAAATACACGCTGTTGTTACCGCCTTTCTGCCTTTCCTCTTAGCTCTTAAATATCTATCTAGCCATATTTATAAATGGCCAACATTTGCTTTTTGTGGCTTTTATTTTTTTCACTCTCACGTTCTTTTTGAGAATAATAATGAATTTTTAACTAGCATAAGTACGTTTTTTTTTATTTTACCAATGGCTTCGTTGTCGTCTTGTTGTCGTAGTACAGCTGTGTTGTTTATTTTTGTATTTTGCAAACAGCTTTTTACTAATTGAACTACAACGAACAACGCACAACGACCAACGAATAACGAGTAACGAGTAACGCTCATAGGGCTAGATACGTTTAGCGAGTACGGGAACGAATACGAGTAGGTAGGCAAATAGCGAATAGCGAATAGCTTTTACAGCGAGTAAACAAAGTACCGAGTCGATCAGTGAGTAGCTCAGCTAACATTACTCATAAGCAGGGCCTCTTATACATATCCAAGTACAGTCACGCATCACAGCCCACAACAAAAAACAGCAGCAAAAACAACAACAGACACCCAACTCATGCGAACAAAATTAAAAAATAAATAAAATAAAATAAACAAAGCGCACTACACTAAACAAAAAACGATGTAAACAATTTAAAAAGTAAAAGTGAAACCACAAAAACCAAGAAAAAATCAAATAAAACAAAATTGAAGCAAGCAAAGCACAATTATTATGTATTTATGTATATGCAAGAAATACTATATATATCGTAAAGCTAAGGATAAAGCTCAATCTCTGATTATTATGTATTAATTTCAAATATATTCCTTCTCTTTTCTGATACGCGACGAACAACGCGCGTTGTCGCACATGTGTCTCTGTCACTCGCTCCCTCTCTCTCTCTTTATCTCTGTCTCTTTCTCTATTTCTTTTTTGTCTCTCCCTCTCACTTCAACTATTACTCTCTAAACTACTCTCACTACACACAAAAAATACGCACAAAATACGAATACACACACAAACTTTTTTCTCTATCTCTTTCTCTCTTTCTCTTTCTCTATCTCTATCTCTCTCTCTTTATTCTATTTGCGTCTCTTTTTGCACAAATGCCCAAACACTCTCACACGCACACACATACATACACGAGTACACATTCTCCTCTCTCTCTCTCACGTACACACACGAATTCTGCCGCGATTTGAACGTTTGATTGACGTTTACATATAACCGTTACTGCTTACCGTTTACCGTTTACGCTTACCATTTACCATTACCGCAGCCGAACTGCAAACAATATGCAAACAATATTGGCAACGACTTTACCAATTGGAGGGCGATAAATTTGATTTAGAGCACGTGCAGAAAGTCAAAGCACAAGAGGTAAATTTCCCAACAATGAAACCCAAAATCAAAACCAAATACAAATACCAACAAAATACAATACAAAATACTATACAAAATACAAAGCACACTAGATACAAAAAAAAAAATACAACAATTACAAGAGCATAAAATATGTGAATGTTTATTATTATTATTATTTACTATCTATTGAAAACAAATAGAAATAAAAATTAAAATTGATAAAAAAAAATAAAAAAAAAAAAAAATATATATATATATATATACATATATATATATATATATAAATTGCCATCATATTAATAATAATAATCAATTTATTATTATTTTATAAATTTTTTTTTTTATATTTTTTTTTTATATAATTATCTGCCCCTAATTCAATTTAATCGCAATATTTTTAGTTTTTTTTTTTTTTTGAACTTAAACCTAATTTTTGATATTGTTGTTAACTGCGCTAAACTACAACAAAAAAAGTACAAAGCCAAAAAATAGATTAAAAAAAGTACTCTATTATTATTATATGCATTATTATTATACTTTATTATATATATATATTTATATATATATATATAAATATATATATATATATATATATATATATACCAGATATCTCTCTATATAGTTAATAATTGCATACATACATACATATATAAGGCGCACGATACTAAAAATAAAAATCGGCGCGTGCTTTGAACTATGCATTTGGGAAATTCCCTTCAAAAAGAAACAAAATTAAGAAACGTAATTCAATTGGGCTAAAGATTGGCCATATTTGTTCTGTTTGATATATCTGTAACTTAGCTCAATTGAAAACGTTTCTAATTTACGTATAACCCACAATACCGATACCGATACCGATACCGATACCGTTACCAACTATAACCAACCAAAAAAAAAAAAAAACAACATTAACAACAACTACAGCCAAGACATTTCTCAATATCCGTACGTTGCACCCCATTCCAAAAAAAATAAATAAATAAATAAATAATTAAAAAAAGTAAAAATAAAAAACCAAACTGAAAATCACTCCAAGTCAAAATCTATTCAAATTCAGGTAGAATTCTTACCGAACACATAACATCTAAAAAAAAAAAAAAAACAGAAAGCATATAAAAAAGAAAGAAATAATGTATACGACATATATCTATATATAATTATATATACATATATCTTATCGAACTGTAAAATTAATAATTATATAAATCATAAATCATGCATACATAAATGTCAAATAAGTATTTTAAAATTCGTCGATTATGAAAAACAAATGATATAACGACAAACCAAAATAATAAAAAAAATATCCATTCAAAGATCAAAATAGAAAAACAACAAAAATATGTTTTTACAGGCGAATTGCAAGAGATTTGCGAAGAGTATTACGAGCGTATGTATATTTGTGAAGGCCAGAAATGGGATCTGGAATACGAAGTCAGGAAAAAAGACTGGGAGGTACTGCAACAAATATTCAATTCAAAAAAAAAAAAAAAAAAAAAAAAAAAACAAAATACAAAACAAAATTTAAAAAATACAAAAATACCAGACATACAACTTGTTTAGTATCATATGTTTTTTTACGTTTCCGTTTTTTCTGTATTTTTTTCTGCATCAAATATGAAAACTTTTTGATACTAGTGTGTGTTCTTTGGGTAAACAAACCAAAGTATTTGACTCTATTTGTAACTGTGTTTCTTTCTCTCTCTGACTTGCTCACATACAACAACAACAACAACAATAAAAACAACAACAACAATAAAAATACATACGTCTCCCATACATATAATATATAGCATACATACATGTCAACATATGTCATTTAGAATAACATATGTATATAAATATATATGCATATATGATTCCGTATTTCCGAGTTGATCCGACAAAGTTTCATCAACTTCTTAAAGTATCGTTAATCTCATATTCAAATTGAAAATAAGAAACAAACTGAAGCACAATTCAATCCAATCGAAATAGTCAAATAACAATGACAAAAGTGCAGCCAAGCGTTAGATTAATATATCTGTTCTGTATGATCTAAAAAAGCACATACAGTATATATAGTCTATATGCAGCCGTCAGCTTCAATTGAAACGAAGCTCTCGTAACATTCAGTTAAATACAAAATCTGAATACTTGAATTGCTTCTAAAATCAGTTAGATCAGATTAATTAAGAACCATTTTGGTTTTTGTGTTTTCCAATTTTTAGTCCTTTTTAAAAAAATTAGTTAAGAATATCCTTAGTTAGAGTTATAGATTCGAAGCTTTATTTAACTTGATTCTGATTCTTATGCTTCGTTGAATTCTTTTTCGAGCTTCAAACATCTCATATTCAAAATTTATTATGGTAACTCGTTTTGCGGCTGTCTCTGTCAGTTATTGCAGTTACTGTTATTCAATGCACCAGTTCCGTTGGAAAACGCAGCACTCATATTGCACTACACAACACTGTTTTTCTTGTCGTTGTTTTGCACTGCAACTGACACACTTTCACGCACACAGACACTTTCGAATCATTTCTGTGACATTGTTTTGTGTTTTCTTAAAAAAATTCTTAAAATAAAAACGTTTTCATTCTGTCTTCATTTTTTTCTGTGATAATTTGTTTGTTTCGCTGTTTCTCGTGTTTTTTTCTTCTTTCTGTTACCACTGTCCGCTGCGTCCGTTAATCTCACACATGCACACTAGCACACAGATACATACACACACGTATGCGACAACGCACACTTAGCACAAAGCACGTTGGCACGCGCACAAATGAAGGCAATAGTTTTTTCCCTTACGAAATTTCTGCATGTGCAGCCAAAGACACCGTCACCCACACACACTCGAATGCAGAGACACGCATACAAACAAATAACAAAAACAGCACACACATTCAAGCACCACAAGTTATCCGCCCTGGTCACCTTTCCTCTCTCTCTCTCTCTCACACACACACTCTCGCACTCTTTGCCTCTAAAGACTTTATGCATTTATATATAAATGCCTGCAAATCCTGCAATGCTCTCGCATTTCACTGTAAATAATGTTCGAAAGCGGGCTGCAATTGACTTCATTGTAACCGTATTACTCTCTCTCTCTCTCACTCTCTCTCACACACACACAATTACACTCTCTCACTCACTATTTCCACCTGACGCGCAACCTAACCTCAATGATTGTAAAGAAGAAAAGTAAAAAGCATAAAATCCAAGCAATTGAAGAGCATCAAAGCCAAGCGTCGATTTCCTGGAATTTAATAAAAAAGAATAATTGAAAAATATGAAATATTTATGAAATAGCTGAGGCAGGCTAAGCTGGAGCTCGAATTCGATTTCGAAGTCGGTTCGCTTTAACCTTCTTTTTAATAGCTAATGCTAGTTACCGCTGCCCACTAAATGTTACCGTTATTTAATTACCGTTACTATTTATGATTTTTACCGTTATCACAAGCAACAACAACACGAAGCCGAACAAACAAAATAGAGAAATGTTAAAATAAATAAAATAACGAAAGAGAAAACGAAAAGGAAAACACAAAACAAAGCAGATACTCGCTCTCTCTCTCTCTCCATGTATATTTATATATATTAGTATATATCTCTTTCACTCACTCTGTCTGTGTGAACCCTATGTAGTTGTAGAGACGTACAATCAATCAATCAGTCAATCAATAAATGTATGTATGTATGTGCCTTGCTGTGCAGTACCTCAGGCCCCAGTTCCAGTACGCTCAAGTTTTTATGTAGGTCAAAACTAAATTAAAAAACAAAAAAAAAAAAAAAACAACAAAATTTATGTAATGAAAAATTAAAAAAGAAAAACATAAAAAATATAGAGAAAATCGACATTTGGATGTTATGCTGTTCTTCAATCGACTACAAAACCAAAAAAAATTTAATGATATTATGTGAAAACCGACCTTCGTTGTCCTCTAAAAACAAAAAAACAACCGTTAAACCAAAAACCTAACTGCTAATTCGGCTTGTCTTGCAAGCTCGCTCGCACTCACGCATGCATCGGCTGCACTATGCTAATTCAGTGATAAGTAATGGCAATGCTAATGCTAATTATATGCGTAGAACTTTAGTTCTAAGTGTAACTTTATCTTATAAGTGTAACAATAACTTGTAGCTGTAACTGTAGTATTGCATGCATTACGCCTCGTGTGCACGTCTTCTTGCCCCAATTAGCTCGCATTTTGATTTTGATATTTGAAGTAGTTTTTTTTTTCTATAGCACATTTACAGTCAATTGTGAAGTCTGTTTATCATATATTATATATATCTCTATGCTAAGTGAACTTTTTTCTTTGTTTCTCTTTGATCTCTCACATTCGCTAACAACAGATCAACGATCTCAATGCTCAAGTTAACGATCTTCGCGGCAAATTGTAAGTAGTTGGCGTTAAGCTTAAGATACACTTGCAGTCTAAATATATATATATATATATATATATATATGAAGGGTATATAGTCAGATGATTTCTATGGAACTTAAAATGTGATTGGAGATATAGTTAGATAACAAAATTTCTCTGCTTTACTTGTTATACATATTTTTTAATATTTTATTCCGTTATATTTCGATGAAACTTGAGAAATAGTAAAGTAATCAAAGTCATTTAAGAAAAATTAAATTTCTTCACCTAAAAAGAAACTCTTCATCAAAATTGAGCAAGATAGCTTAACTACAAGCTGAGTTCCTATAGATCGCTGAAGGAAATTCTGCAAGATAATTTCTAAACGTACTGCAAGTGTATTTAAATTAACTGAAGCTTGCTCAGAACAGCACTAATCGCCTCTGATCCATCTATAGCGTTAAACCAGCCTTGAAGAAGGTCTCCAAATACGAAAACAAATTTGCCAAGCTGCAGAAGAAGGCAGCTGAATTCAACTTCCGCAACCAGTTGAAGGTGGTTAAGAAGAAGGAGTTCACATTGGAGGAGGAAGAGAAGGAGGTAAGTTCGATGAGATTCCTAGGCAGGCATAAGCTAAGCATTACAACTTGATATAAACGATATACAATATACTATACTATACTATATGCTATATATGCTACGATCAACAAAATTGCTGTGAACGCTCCGATAGAAAAAGATAAAAGATGCCTCTTCTCTAAAGCAAGCCAAAAAGTGTAAGAACTGTGTGAAATGGTGATGATGCGTGTTTAATGTTCGAGCACCGAGTGTCCTCCAATGTCACTTTATGTATTACACAGACTATCGCTATCTCTCTATCTCTCTCTCTCTATCTGTCTATCTCACTATCTCTGTCTCTATCTATATGCAACTATGTTTGTCTATTTATATGGTACACACAACACTAGAACCCCTATTTAGTCTGCTCTCTGTATGTATGTATGTCTCTGTAGTTTGTAGTCTCGTAGTGCCCACAGCACACAGCTCGTAGTCAATCGTTCCGGAATGTATTATATGTATATATTATATATATATTTATATATACATACATCTATATATATATTTAACAATACTAATATATTTTCTCCCTCTCTACCCATCTATATTCTTTGTTCGGCTTGGAAATGCGCAGAAGAAACCCGACTGGTCCAAGGGCAAGCCCGGTGATGCAAAGGTAAAGGAGGAGGTTGAGGCCGAAGCTTAAGTGTCCACGTCCACGTAGTGTCCACTGTACCACCCGTGACTCCCGCCCTAAACAATAATAATTCAATACAGCACAATTATTTCACCACAAACAAAACAAAACAGAAAACAAAAAGAAAAAGAGAAAGCAAACAGAAAACCTACATTTATCTGATATCAACCAAAATATACGTGTATATATCTCAAAATGTATATGCAGCAGCACACATATATATCTCCGTATGTATATGTGCGCGTGCGTGTGTATATATGACAGTATATAGTATATCTGTGCATATATGCTATATATATGAAGTCAGGATCAGTGAATGAGAAAACATTTCAAGAAAACACCAGCTATCGAAAATAATTCACATCATGAAGGATTCGAACCAACAGCCCAACATCTGAACGCTCTGATGAATTATTTGTTTATTATATTTCATTAATTACAAATTCTATTTTTTAATGTAAATTAAACTAAATTACAAAAAAAAAAAAAAAGAAAAACATGCATACCTCTTACTATTATTATGATTATTATTTTTGTATTATTATTGTTTTGTTTTTTTTTTTTTGGGCTCTCTCTGTCTTTGTCTCTCTCTCCCTTCTCTCTCTCTCTCTCTCTCTCTCTCTCTCTCTCTCTGCACATGCCATGCACATGAGTTTCCCGTGTCTCCATTAGCCACCACGTCTGCAGCTTGGTTTGCCTGGCCAATTGATTTATTTGAATGGTTGCTTTGTACTGGTTGTGGTTCTGGTTCTATGCTTGCAGGAACAGGCGCCCGAGACACCAGCGCCAGCATAGTGAGCCACGTATCGAGCAGCCCTCGCATCCAGGTTCTACTCTTCTCTGCTCTGCTCTGCTCTACTCTACTCTATTCTCCCCATCCCACTGGACTGCAAATCGATCGAAACTTATAATTTGTATTTTTATTTTCTATTAATAAAACACTAAATAACATATATGAATATATCGAGAAATGTATCCATCCTTCGGAAACAAAATTATGGCCATTTACATAAAGTTGTCGACTCCGAAACACTGGCTGAACTTTGAATAGCTGGAGTCGAATTCCGAAATCCTCTATTTCGTACTGAACTCAACTGCTATACTTAATTGGCATCAGTCTAAGTACTATATACATTTTGTATTTTATACGAATTTAATCTATTGAGAGACATTCATATCGAAACAATGTGAATTTTCAACCAAAAAGGTAAGCTTGAAATAGAACGAATCTGAAACTAAAATTTGTAGGCTTTGAGCGAGAGTACCTGATGTTCGATTTCCGAAAATATTAGCTTCACGAACTAATTCGAAAGCACTTTAATTGCGAATTAGCTAAGCTTGACCGAAAATGGTCAGTGATATAATAATAGTATGTTGCTAGCCCTTCATAAGAGAGCTCGTAAGTATCCGTTGAGTTTCCGAAAATAAGTCACACTTTGAGAAAAAACTCTGGGAGTAATGGGTTGCAGGCGTCTTCAACGTATTCCTCCGCGATCAGACTGAGACGTTTTCTTTTTGGTTTTTTTCCGTCCTCATTATTCAACCATTTTTTTTTTTTTTTTTTTTTTTTTGCGTGAATGCATGCGTATGTGAATATGAATATAATATGAAGACGATTTGCACTGACCTTTTGAGATTACAATCTCCGAAAATGTAAGCCTCAGTGGTCGAGCATCAATTGTATCACTTCCGAAAGAAGCCTCTTTAAATGAGTGTATCACGAATATTTCAAAACGCAACACTCAGACGAAAACGGAAACGAAAACGAAAACGAAAAAATACATCTCATGTACTGATGGAGAGCATATACGCTTTTACAGCTTCTCTCATGAGCAGAGCGTAAGCATTCAATTGGATAACTGTTATTTGCGAGCTATGCTTTCTAAAGTTTAACTCGAATTTGAATACATGAATACAAATATTTTCGTTCTCGTTGAATGAACTTTTATGAATAGAACATTCCTGAATATAATCAAAACTCATGAGGAAATATTTATTACTATATATACTATATTGTACAAATTACAGTTTATCGAATTCTAACTAGCAGTTAGATTGGACCATATATGTACATACATATGTACATATATACAGTGTATTACAGTAATAATCGGGTTTATTTGTTATTGTTCAAGTATGAACATATGTAAATAAAAACAATAAAATAAAGCAATAGTCAATAACCTGTGCGTTATCTGACGCCAAGTAATAAACATGTCATCCCTTAGTTGCAGCGACTAACGCAGCGAGTAATAAAACTGTAACGGGAGCTTAGACAACGGCTTAGCGATCGAAGGGGATACTTGAGAAAACATCTGTGCACTTTTGTGCATGGAATTCATTTTACCCTTCCAGTAGCTGGAAGTATTTTTAAGGTATATAAGCACTAGGATTTTAAGAAATAAACAGTTCAATTTTTGAATGCGATAAATGTGCAGTTGTTTTCTTTTAACTCTCTAACACTTAAACGCAAATACACTATGTGTTCAAATATAAAATTGTAAATGGTAAGTTATAGATTGAAAAATTGCATTTTCATATATACATATATATAAGTTAAGGATACGTAGTAGGCTGGATTCTCCTATCAGACATGAGAGGAGAATACTACGTACGGAGCTGATTCTATTCAGTTTATATTCGGACGAGACAGAGTTTAGACCTATTATATCTAAATTATACAAAATTATATAAAATATATTATTTCATAGAATCCAAGTGTATTTGTCTACGCGAGAATATAACTCAGTGCACATTATCGCTACTCTCGTAGTGTCTGGCGCCCGAGCAGGGACCCACATTCTTCACAGTATGGAAAGTAAAATATGGCGCAAGAATAACTAAATAAGTGATAATTCAATAAAAACCATAACAAATAAATTGTTCATTCTTGCGATGAACAATTGTTGGCTAAATGGTGGTACTTCTGTGATTTGCAGGGTATCAAGGTTCAAAGCCTTGCCACGATAACATAACGTAAGTGATAAAGTAATAACATAATTGCAGGCGAAACGGTGGTACGTCTGTATTATGTCAAGCGTTCCTTGAGCGTATGCAAGTATCTCGGTTCAAATCCGTGCCGTAAGGCCTTTGTTGCTTGGCCGTGTAGGTTTTGCTGCCATAACTTCTTTGATTCATAATTCTGTTTCTAGATGGACAATCGTGTTGATATGTTCAGATTATGATCATGACAGTAATATCTATATGCCAAACCAAACTGTAGTATTTGAAATACATTTTTTTACACATTTACATAAAAACTGATGAAAACCGAAATTGTATTATATAAATGCAGAAGACTTGGAGACTCTAACTCTAAAGATGAATTAGCTAGAATTTTATAACTGGTTCCCGATAAATTCGTTTATCGATAACTTTGCAAATATACAAGTTATCGAATTTCTGAAACAAACTCGTACTGCGCGTGGAATATACGGACCTAACACAAAAAGAATGAACTCTCTAGCTTTTGTATCTTCGGAAATCGACGCGTTCATACATACGGACGGACGGACGGACAGACGGACATGACTATATCAACTTTTCTCGTCACCCTGATCAAGAATATATATACTTTATGTGGTCTGCCACGCCTCCTTCTGCCTGTTACATACTTTTAACAAAGCCATTATACCCTGATTTCCCATTTTCAATGGGCTCAGGGTATAAACATTTGAGCAAGAAAATTATGGATTGTGTGTAAACAGGTTTGGTTATAATTCAGAAGATAACGTGGTGATTGGACCTAACTTCGAAGAAAAAGAAAATATGTACACATTAATATATTGCAGTTGCAGGGGATGAACACTTCACATTATGTTTGGATTAAGACCCTATCAAGGTATATGTGTATTTTTTAAGATGAATGAATATAGATAGCTTTTTTTTTTACTTTCAACAGACTTGCGCGAAGTCAGCTTACTTCCCACACATCAAAGTTATACTTTTGTGATGGTTGCCTCAACTTTCCGAGGGATGTGAGCAAGTTACGCTTAAGAAACGTTCAAAAGTAAACGATTTTTCGATTTTTTATCGATAAGAATAAAATGGGATGAATTATCGAAATAACAAAACCATTTTACCCTGAATTCCCATTTTCAATGGGTTCAGGGTATAAAAAATTTCTATAAATTTTGTTTTTATCGTATTCTGTTTTTATTGTGTTTATCAAATAGTTTAGGAGATTTCAGTGTGTGCGGAAATTTTTAGCACTTTATATATCAGTATATATCGATATTTGCTTTTAAAAAATCCAATTTTTTAGATCTAGTTAATATTATGGTTTACAATTAAGAAGCGAGTTAATGTTAATAGTTGAACGATTTATAAGCCTAAGATCTTAATTAGGTTCTACGACTTGCGTTAATCAAATGGGACGTGGTCTTAGGGAACTAATTTCTAATCAATTAAATAAATAAATAACACCAGATATAAATCTAGAGATATGTATATCCATATAAACTAAGGGTTCGACTAAATACAAATGAAAACTTAAAGCTTAATAACTTATGAAAAAAATGGGTTTTTAACTTAAAAAGCGAGGGCGACGGCGAGGGACGTGTTGGGTGTTTGGTGTGTGGCCGTGGGGCGTGGCATAGATCTACACCTCAATACTGTTGAGACTGCCCGACGAGATATTGTCCGTGTGGCTGCCCAGGCGCGTTCGCTTGATCAGAGCCCGCGCCGGCATCGGCGAGCGCTGGACGCGTGGACTGCCCGGAACGTGAGGTATGCCGACGTTGTGGGGATGGTGGTGCGCGTGGTGGTGCAGCAAGTGGTGCGGCACATTGTTGTTGTTGTTGCTATTGTTGTTGTTATTATTGTTGTTGTTGTTGCTGCTGCTGTTGTTATTGTTGTTATGATGATTACTGAGATTTGTGTGGCTGTTTTGTGGCTGGCTGCCAGAGGCGCGTCGCTGCCGACGCAGTGAAGGTATACGCGTGGGCGTGACCTGGCCATCGTCTAGAGCATAGCCTGGATGTTGCTGTTGTTGTTGTTGCTGCAAGCTGCGTACGCTGCGCTCCAGCGTACGTCGCTGTTGATCCAGCATGGGCGAGGCGCCGCCTGCCATTAGCTGCTGCTGTTGCTGTTGTTGGTGGTGGTGCTGTTGCTGTTGGTAGTAGGTGGCATGTGGTGGCACGGGCGGCGGTGCCTGCAGCTGTTGGAAGTCGTGGCGCTTGTGTGAAAAGGTAGGCGTGCCGGGCGGATGATAAGGCTGCGCATGATGCAGGCCGGGCTGATGCAGAGCAGCGGCGGCAGCAGCAACCATTGCATTACCCTACAGAAAAAGACAGGAAGAGAGAAATTAGTGCGGTTGAATGAGCTAGAAGAAGCTGCTGTGGCATGTGCTGCATGCAACAAATGGTGCCTGGTTGCTTGGCAACAAAATTTCAAAAACGTTTCTCAACTCCCAAAATTTCTTCGCATTACTTTTGTTGTTGTTGTATTTACGTTTACTCGTTGTTGTTGTTGTTGTTGCGCTTTGGCAGCTACTGTTTTTTTGGGCAGCGGCGGCAGTGGCTTGCTGGGCGCCTCCGTGGACACTGGCATCGATTGCGACGGCGACTGCGTCTGGGATGGGGATTGACTGAGACCCTCGCATGCCTCCAGAGTCTCGCACGAGGATGAGGCGCATGTGTGAGCCTTATCGCTAACTGCAATATCCGCATGCGCATCAGCATCACCATCCGCTTCCATTTTAGCATCGACATCTGCATCCGCATAGATATCCGTGCCAGCAGCCGGCTCATCGTGCCGCGCTTGCTGCTCCGGTGCGCCGCCGACGCCGACGACGTTGCCATTGGCGGGGGGCAGGAAGCGCAGCTCCATAACATTGCGATTCTGGAACAGGGGACGCTCAGTTTGGCAAAATGGCGAACGAGTCGAGGGGAGAACGACAAACAAGAAAAAAAGAGATAGAGAGAGGAAGAGGAAATAGAGAAGACCAAGCAACCGAAGAAGATTGAAACGATGCAGCAGTGGGAAGAGCGAAGAAGCGATGAACTAGCCAAAGACAATGACGAAGCAACAGAACGGAGAAGTGGGTGCAAGATAAATATAGAGAGAGATAGAGAAAAACAGATGATAGAGAAGGGAAGAGGGTGAGTTTTCAATAGGAAGGAATTATTAAACACACTGAGGAGAGCGAAAGACAAGCAATAGACGAAATATAAGGAGAATGAATCAGTAGACCTTGAAACAAAAAGAGAGAGGAAGATATAAGTAAAAGAGATAAGCACTAGAACAAGATGAAGAAGGCAACAAATGAAACACAAAAAAAACGAGAGAGCTAGAGAGAGCTCGGGGGAAATATACTGTGTCGAAGAGATTACAATGGAGAGAGAACAGGAACAGAGAGAGAGAGAGAGAGAGAAAGAGAGAGAGAGAGAGAGAGAGAGAGAGAGCAGACGCCATTAGAAGGAGGACGAGAAAGAGAGAGAGAGAGGGAAACCAATAAAAAGAGGTAGAAGGAATGCAATGTATGCGAAAAGAAGTGAAATTAACATGGAAAGGAAAGAGAGAGAAAGACGTAAGTACTAGATCAAGGGCAAAGAAAGACATAAAAAAGAGCAAGAGAAAGAAAAACAGGAAAATAATGAAGAATATAATGCAACGAAAAGAAGAGAAAGAAATTAAAATAATTATAGCTGACATATGTATAAGGAGAAAATATCGATATCTAACTCACTGTGAATATTTCCAATGACATTCTATATTTCTATTGATAATTGATTCCATAAGCAAATTGTAATTGAGTTAAGCTTGGCTTCAGATAAATGCCATATTAATAACATGATATTGCCATGATAATGTCATGTTAATACAATGTTACAATACAAAGATGAAATATGAATCTGAACTTGATGCATGTATATGAATATGCAAGTCAGACATTCTTGGAGAAAGCCCAACCAATACAGCTTATATGTTTCAGTTCATATTCAGACGAGACAAGAGCTTAAAGCTAATTCTTACTAAATTATTCAGCATTATATAAACTAAGATATTTCATTGAATACAAAGTCTATTTGTAACATATATATATAACTTTTATACATTTGCTTCAGTGAAATATACTTCTGTTCTTATTCAAGGTATCTAAATAGAGACCTGTCTAAAAAGAAAAATAGAATGAGAAACTCTTCTGTGAAGAAGTCGTGTAATACTCAGCAGACCAACTAAAATTGGATTCGAAAAGATAACCCCTAAGAGCAGTGAGATTATTTTGATAGTTGCTTTCAAACTAGGAATAGAATAGTTTAAAGAGGAGATTCGAGACTTGTCAACTACAAAAGAAACAACTAAAAAGAACAAGTAAGAGAAAGACAGACAGAGAAAAAGAGAGAGAATTGAGATTTCTCAGCAGCAGTTTAGACAAAGGCAAAGCCAAAAGGCGAAGGCGAGGCGAGAAACGTTTTAAAATTTTGACCAAGCAACCAGCGAAAGGGTTTTTTTTGTTTTTGTAACTCTCCAAACATTTTTGATTTGATTGCGAGATTAAAAAGCCATAATTGGAAAGTGGATCAGTAGTCCGGAGGCTGTGAGAGCGAGACAGGTGGAAGGAGAAGCAGATACGAGTGCTTACTTTGTCGGCGGCTGGATCCTGGGCGAGCGGATTCGGCGTGATGTTCATGCGCGGTATGACGCCATTCAGGCGCCGCAAGTCCCCCGGCTTGTGGCCATGATTGTGATTGTGATGGGGAGCAACGCTCAGCACGGCTGAGGTAACGAAGTCAGCTTGAATGTGATCCAATTGCGGCTTGTTCTCATCTGAAACAGATAGAGCATTGAGGAGCAACTATAGTTGGCGGCAAGGGGCAGGACTTACCCTCGGGCTGGGGATGGTTGCGACGACGTAGGCACAGGCAGGCCACGGCAATGGCTATGATCAGCAGGAGGCCACCACCAGCGGCGCCAGCTATGACCGGGTAGATGGAGTTCTGTTGCTGCTGTGACGACTTGTCATTCGGAGCAGACGCAACGGAAGGCGGCGTTTGGCTCGAAGACTCTGCATAGGAAGAGAAGAAAAGATGCATTAGAGATATTTTGAAACATCAGATGCTGCTGCTCCACTCACTTGTCGTGCGTCCCTGCTTGATTTCGCTAAAGTCGGAAGCAGCGTGTGCATTGAACGATTGCAGCTTGAACTCGTAGGCAGTGTCCGGCTCCAGTTGGTCGATCTTGAAGTGCCTCGCATGACCGCCGTCGACGGTCGCCTTCAGGTACTCGGAAGCAGAGGCCGCCGGACGGTAATAGGCGTAGTAGCCATCAATATTGTGCAGCTGTGCGTTTGATGTAGAGGCAAGTGTCCAGTGGAGCACAACAGCCCACTCCGAGTAGGATTCAATCTCGCGTAGCTCAGGCACGGGAAGATTGGACTTGGCGGCGCCGCGACGCAGGAAGAACTTGGCCGAGGTGTTACCCTCCTTGTTGTCGTTGTTCGAGTAGACGGCGACGATACGGAAGCGATAATTGCGATCTGGGCGCAGGCGCGTCACAGACGTCGTAAAGTTTTTGAGCCCTGTCTCATGATGGACCCGCTGATGATCCCTGTCCCGGTCTCGCTCCCGCTGCAGCTGTCGGCCATAGGGTATATTCTCGTTGGTTGTCTGCCAATTTTCTCGAGGAATCTTCCGAGCATTGTCGCCGAGCATTCGATATTGGACTTTGAAGAACTGAATGGGCAGGCCATCGTTCTTGGGCACGTTCCAGCGCAGCATAACGGCGTCGTCGGACAGGCGGGTGACATTGGGTCGCGATGGCGGCACCATATTCGCTGCAAAATAATTTTTTCATTTTTAAATAAAATGTAACTCAATTTTTGCTCAATTCTTTATTGCTCAAGTGTTGGCTAATGCTGTTGACGCAAACAGTGCTCACAATGTTAGCGCAAAAGTGAGTCAACAGCATGCAAAACGCAGCCACTGTTAACATGAGTACTATTGCATTGAGTAGCATTGTGAGTAGTATCGCTGTACAGCATTGAGTAGTATTGTGGTAGCTGCGTACGCGTTTTGAGCGGATTTTTTCGTGCTTGCTAGTGGCTCTGCCTGCCACAAATATGTATATACATGTATGTATATAAATAAAAATTTTCAGCTAGCCCGCGCATTTACATTAAATGCCAAACTTAATTTAATCAAAAGCAATTCTGTGCGGCAACCGTGTATGCCAGTTAAGCGTATACATTTGTAGTGCAATATAAAGTGGCAATTCTCTTGGTGGCAAGCGGAACGACAGCGGACATCGGACAACGACAACGACAACAGACAGCAAAAAAGACTCACACTGACGCTCATACACACGCGCACTCGCTCTCGCTCTCACTGTGTTTCTGTGTGTGCATGCGTGCGTGCGTGTGTGTGTGTACATGTGTGTGTGTGTGTATTAGAAAAACGAGTGCAATTGATTTTCGTATATTACTCGCTACTCGGCATAGCACTCGAACTTGTACTCGGTATCGGTCTCTGACTCCGACTCGGACTCGTTTTTGGACTTGTTTGTTCGTTCACTCGCTCATTCGCTCGCGCGTTTGCTTGCTAACCCGTTCGGAACTCGCGAACTGTCACTCAAGTGATTCGTGTGGTTCATAAACAAACTCAATTCTGAAAAACTCAAAACAAAAGGCGAAATACAAGTGGAGGAGGCGGAAAAATAAAAATAACATAAACAAACCGTAGAATCAGAAGATATTTACGATTGAGCTAGGATGTCGGCAACCGGAGATGCTGGCGCCGGTGCCGCCAATGCCAGCAATAATGTGACCGTCGTCCAGACAACGGTCAACGTCAGCGGCGACGGCAGCCCCAACAACAACAGCAACAACACAACAAATGGCAACAACAGCAGCTCCAACAACAATGGCTCAACGGCGGGCAGCTCAAAGGGGCAGCTGCCGCTGACGCCCCGCTTCACCACCGAGGAAAAGGAGGTGCTCTATACGCTGTTCCACCTGCACGAGGAGGTTATCGATATTAAGCACAGGAAGAAGCAGCGCAACAAGTATTCCGTGCGTGACACCTGGGACAGGATCGTGCGCGACTTCAATTCGCATCCCCACGTAAGCGCCATGCGCAACATCAAGCAGATTCAGAAGTTTTGGCTGAACTCGCGGTAAGTAGAGTGGGACTCAAATGTCAACTCGACTAATCTCTCGGATTAATTTGCAGCCTGCGCAAACAGTATCCGTACCGTGACGGCAGCGGGACGGGCGGCAGCTCGACCATTGGCAAAGTGAGCGCCGTTTCGGCCAACGCACAGCAGCAACAACAGCAGCAGCAGCAACAACAGCAACAGCAGCATCACGACGGCGTCAAGGTGGAGCCGGAATACCAGATCAGTCCAGATGCTTCGGAGCACAATCCGCAGGGTGATACATTCGACGAGATCGAAATGGATGGCAACGACGTTAGCGAAATGGAGGACGATCCGCTCGAGGCACAGCAGCAACAGCAGCAACAACAACAGCAACAGGCGGCGCAGGCCCAGGTAGAGCAGCAGCAATCGGCTGTCGCCGAGATGAAGCTGCAGGTGAGCGCCGCAGTTGCTGCAGCCAATGCCAGCATGTTGAACACGCATCGCATTAACGTCGACTCCATAAGTGCCGAGAAGCTAACGCTGACCGATCTGCTGCACTTCAAGCCGGCGCGGCCCCGCGAAGAGATCATTTTGCAGATCAAGCATCCTTCTGATGCGACAGGTAAGTTGAGTGGATTTGATAACCATTGATTGTATTTAATTCCTTGTGTCTCTCTGCTTCTTTGATAGCTACGCAAATACACACGATACCCACGCAACCGCAGCAACACACGATGGCCACCATTACAGCCGGCGGCTACAATCAGCAGATCATCAGCGAGATCAAGCCGCAGCAGATCACGCTCGCCCAGTACCAGGCGCAGCAACAGCAGCAAGCGCACGCACAGGCCCAGGCTCAGGCCCAGGCGCAGGCTCAAGCCCAAGCTCAGGCTCAGGCTCAGGCTCAAGCGCAGGCTCAGCAACTGGCGCAGCAGCAACTGGCACAGCAGCAACAGTTGGCGGTGGCAGCGGCTGCGGCGCATCATCAACAGCAGCAGCAGCAGGCAGCAGCAGCTGTAGTTGTCCAGCAGCAGCAACAGCAACAACAACAACAGCAACAACAACAGCAGCAGCAACAACAGCAGCAGCAGCAGGTGGCCGCAGCAGCAGCTGCTGTGAAGATGCAACTTACCGGAGGCACACCCACCTTTACATTCAGCGCACTGCCTAACGTGACGGCAGCCACCTCTGTACCGGTGCCCGTAACGGTACCGGTGTCGGCGGCAGCAGCAGCATCCGTTGCCAATGTTAGCGCCAGCAACGTGGCTGCCGCAGCAGCAGTCACACAACAACAGCAACATATGCAGCCGCAACAACAGCAGCAACAGTTGCAGCCAGGCGACAGCTACGAGGAGCGCATCAATTACTTCAAGGTGAAGGAGGCGGAGCTGCGCTGCAAGGAGCAGCAACTGGCCACCGAGGCAAAGAAGATCGAGGTAAACAAGGCCCAGGACGAGCTCAAGTACATGCGCGAGGTGCATCGCTTGCGCGTTGAAGAGCTCAAGATGAAGATACGCATACTGGAAAAGGAAGAGGAGCAGCTGCGCAAGTGCAGCAGCACATGAGATCTGGAGGACATTAGCGATGCAGAGCCAGACGTCGAATTCGACGACCCGCAGCAGCAGCAATACGTGGAATTGGATATGCAATTGCTGCTCTAGACAGAATGGAAGCGGCAGCCAGATTTATACATATATAATTATCGATAGGGATTTTAATACTTTTTTTTTGCCTCAATTGAATGAAATAAAAATTGTTCGACGGGTGGGAGGGACGGCGAGCTGTATTCGGCTGGCCGTGTTTTACGATTAATGATAACCGTTTGAAGCGATTAGCGATAAATGTTAAGCGTTCAACAATTATTGATATACTGATCGATCGATCGATCAATCGCTCTTAGACCTAAGACAAGTCTCAAATTGTAAATTGTATCTCGCATTTGAAATACAGTGAAACCAAGTATAAAATGAACAAAAACTTACCAACTCTCATGTATTTGCGCTTCTTGTTGCGTGAGCCGCCGCCCGAAAACGAGGCTGATGAAGAAGAGGACGACGACGACGAGCCCGAGGAGCCACCACCATGGTCCAGGTCGTGGGTCGATCGCATGGGCACCTCGCCCAATGGCTGATAATCATCGCCGCTAATCTGCATTGGATTCACACGCAATATGTTGCCCTCGCTCGTCTGTAGGACAAGGAAAAGCAAATGGATTAAAGTGTGTATTATGAAATATATATATAATGTATATCTATATGATAATTTGTATATTGAGAGAATTGCATCAACTTCTGCAATTTGAGAATTTTTGTTGCATTGTATGCAATATATGTACATGTATATAGCCTGTACTCATTAACCATGGAGCTGTTTGTTACAGAAGTCATATTCCTCGATAAGTCGCTTGGCAACAGACTAAAGCGCATATTACTTCAAAAACAATATTAACGAACTACAGTATACTGAATTCTTCTTATTGCATTACTGTTGGGCTTTAGCAGCATATACATAGTAGCTGTGTTGCCAAATCAGCGGAAAAAAGGTTTCATTGGTCTCGTTGCAGAACTGTCACAATCGAGTAATTTCTCAGAATGTGAGAGTAAAGGCAGTTATTTGCAGACATTAAGATATCAGTGGATATTCCATATCACCTTTATAATTCTATTGATCCCCTGGTATTATTTGTAGCTAAATTTCGGTCAGTCGACTTACCTCGCCTAGTTGATTGCGTGCAAAGCATTGGACGATGCCCGCATGGCGCTTTTGCACATGATGGATGAGCAGGCGGCTGTGCTCAACGAGGGTTTCGTTATCGATGCTGGCATCCTCTCCGTTAATCAGCCAATAGATATCCGGCTGGGGATGCCCGGAGGCGGCGCACTCCAGAGTTAGGGGATCGCCCTCATTGGTTAGGGTCGTGTCGGGGCCGCGCAAGATGCGCGGTCGCTCAAGCACGCTGAGCTTGATCATGTGCACGAGCACGGGCGCAATGCCGTTGTCGAGGCGACACACATAGGAGCCCTGATCTTCGGGCTGGATGTCCGTGATCTGCAGTCCGTAGGCGAGCACCCGACTACGATTGTGGTAGATGTTGGGCACATTCGGACTGCTCCAGACGGCGCCAGGACGTGGCGATCCCACGCCTGGGCACTCCAAGACAACAGTATCGCCCGGTCGAGCGGCCACCTGCGTGGCCGGCTGTTGGAGCAAAAAGTAGGGTGGGGTACGATCCGTATAGTCGACACGTAAGTCGATCACCTGCGGCAGGCGCAGCTCCACACCGGTGATGGCATTGGTCGCCGCGCAAGTGTAGTTGCCCGCATCCTTTGCACTGACCGAGTTGAGCACCAGCGCACCGGCCGCGCCTGGCAACAGCTCCGTCTGCGGCAGTTTCTCGCCGTTCCGGTAAAAGCTCCAGATGGCCGGCGGACTGGAGCTGACCGAGCCACAGCGCAGCAGCACACAGTTCTTGGGCGCCACGCTCCAGCGCACCGCATGTCGGCCCACGCTCGGATTGTCAATGGAGATGGAGACGAGCGTGAGGCTGGCGGGTGTCGAGGCGATCGCAACGGATCCATACCAGGCGACGCACTGGTAGTCGCCCAGCGTCTGGGCATTCACATAGATGCGCAGCTTCCAAGTGCGTTCCTCGTTGCTGCTCGTCACATTGTAGCCAGCGGCCGGTCGCAGGTACTGGTACGGCTCGTTGCTGCTTGGCCGGAAGCGCCACTCCAAGCGATCCGGCTTCAGGTTCAGCTCACACTCAAACACCACCTCGTCCCCTTTGGGCGCGATTGCCGACTCGGGTGCTCGTTCGATATAGACGCCTAGCATGTTGCTCGAGTTGCTGTTGCTGCAGCTACCGCTCGCTATGAGGTAGTTCAGCAAAAGCAACAGCACGTACATGATCCGTCGATACATCTGTGCACAGAGAGAGAGCGAGAGTGAAAGAGAGAGCGTAGGAGCAGGAGCGGGAGAGGAAGATGGGGACAGATAGGGAAATCTGAAAGAAAAGAGAGTTGATTCTATATTACAGGTCTGCAAGAATACATTCATTTCTTACAGCATAGTACTGTACAGTAGTAAAGTGTTCTCAAAATACTGCACCCATTTCATTACTGTACATTACTGTGCAGAAGAATCGAGAACAGCATTTTACTGTTCTCAACTATGTATATACATATGTATGTTCTTAAGATTGTAGATAAATGTTTAGATTTTTTATAATATTTACGAAAAGATCAATTTAATGATTAAGATCAGAATAAGAATAAATAAATGGAAATGGAAGAATTTTTTAATACATATGTATATATATTAATATATATGGAATTATTTTTAAATAATTCCTTATATATTTAATCTTGAATAAACACATATTTAATATGTGTACATATACATATGTAGCTTATATATATATATATATATATATATATATATAGGTTTTGAGGGAGTTAGTTTACGATCGCTTAATTTGTAAAATTCATTTCGATTATAATTCCGTAAATGTGTTATATATATATATAACATTTAGCAATTCTATTAAAAAGCTGTAAATCCCAGTTTCAATTTAAGCAAATCAAACAGAATTTTCAATTGCATTTCCACCAGTTTCCAAATTTAGTCTTGAATTTAGATTAGATTAGAGTAGATCAATCGGAAGACGTAAGCACGGTAAAAATTGCAATGGCTTTAACTAATATATCAATCTTATATCAATATATAGTAAATAATATTACTTATTATAATACATTATATAGTTATATACATAAATATAAATATACATAAGTATTAAAAATTTTATTTATTTATTTTTTGCAACATGTTTTTTCAAGTACTTTTGAAAGTTTCTTCAAGAAATCCTTTCATAAAACTTCCCTAATTGAGCTACCAAAATCAGGGCTGAAATGATGGATTAATTAATTTATTTGTTTGTTGTTTTGTTTTGCAGGCAAAAGTAGGCGTTAAATTGTGTGTGGAATGTGATGTCTTGAACGCAACTGTACCAGCAAAACGTGCTGCGAGGCGGTGGCAGTGGCAGAGGCAGTATCAGAATGTGGGGCGGTGGCAATGGGGCAGAGGCAGGGGCAGGGACTGAGATTACTGTCCTGTGGTAAGCGAATGGGGCGTGACAACGGAAGCACAGTCGCTCGCAATATGCCATTTAAACTGGAGCCGAGGCCAGACGGCTGCCTGGCTGGCCGCATGTTGCATGCAGCATGTGGCCAGTCCTTGTGGCATCAGGGCATCAGCTTCTTAATGGCGTGTCATTATTATGAGCAGGCTGCAGGTGCTGTGTGGCTGTTGCTTCTCTGGCTCTGGCTCTGGCTGTGGCTGTGGCAAGTGGCCTGCGGAACGGGTTCATGCAGAATTTGCCCTGCGACAGTTTGCGCCTGTCGATTCGAAAAACTAAAAAAAAGAAGCTAAAAATGCAAAAGGAAAAAAAAGCTAAAAGCAAAAGGCAAAAGAAAACAAAAATGGTACACAAAAGCGCGCGCGGAATTCCAAGAAAACGGCCGCCCGGTCTGCCCAGTTCCTCACCTGTCCCGCCCCGTCAATGCCTGTCTCTGTTTCTCCCTCTTGCTCTCTTCCTTTCTCGCCTTCTCTTTGACGCACATAAATCGCTGTGCGGCTCCCATTTGAAAGTCATTATGGGGCAGCCTGGCAGGCAGGCGCGTGCAGCTACCACAGCCAATGCAGCTGACTGCGCTGTCAACTGCGACTGCGCTGCTAACAACTTGTTAACGCAAGGAGCTGGCCACAAACCGGACTGCCTACACGGACGAGCGCCCAGGTGGAGCTGGCTCGATCCTCGCGAACGCTGATTTAAAACCATCTGACAACAAAAGTAAAGCGCGAAATTGACGCAGCTCATGCTCTTTCTGACTCGTCTGTCCCTTCTGCCTCCTTCTCTATTGCTTCTTCTTCTTCATCTTCTTCTTGCTCTTCTCGCAGCTTGTTGCGTGTGTTGAAAATTAATGCGCATTCCAAGCAACAACAACAGCAGCAACAACTAGTCGCAGCAAGAACTGAGGAAATGAATGGCGCATTGCAAGAATGTTGCACACACACACATACATATATACTCATGTGAAAGAGGCAGAATTGTGCTTACAGCTACTAGCTCCAAATTGCAATAAAAATAAATGTTTTAAGCTGTAAAAGACTTTTAACAAAGAACATTTCAAATGGGCTATGGTTAATTGGGCAACATGTTGCTGCAGCATGTGTCTAAGGAATGAGTATCAATGCAAATGTGAATATGAATATACATAGGTGTGAATATGTGCTGAGATTTATTCATATTCATAATATATATAAAATATGAATGTGAATGTCATGAATGTGAATGTCACATGAATGAATAATGTATAACTATGAATGTAATGAAAGTATAAATGTGAATATAAATATATATATACATGTATAAATACAAATATAATTTTTTGAGTACTATTATGAATATCATATATGAATATAAATATGAATATGAATATAAATATAAATATGAATATGAATATAAATTAATTCATTTTAACATGAATGACAATTTTATAATTAATATCACTAAAAGTATTTAAATGAATATGAATCTGAATGCATTATGAATATAACTATGAATATCTACATACATATGAATATGAGTATAATGCGTAAATGTATTTTTAGCATTTCCTTATGAATATGAATAAAATATTAAATAAATTGAGTTTTGCTACAATTCATATGCTTCGCGACGAATATCAATGTGAATTCATATATTCATATATATATATCATATATATATGTATATATTACATATATATATATATTTTTTTTTTTTGACATTCTACTCAATCTTCTTCTTCTCTTCTATTTGGCTTATTGAATAAACATGAAATTTCTTTAGCTTTAGATCACTAATCAATCGAATAATCTAGCAATCAAACAGCAATAAACCTGGAACACGTTTGCGCTTATCGCTGGCAACATGGGCTCATTGCTTGGCAACATGTTGCTGGCGTTGCCAACGCTTAATGTGCACAATTGGTTAATATGATTTTTGTTGTTGTTGTTGTTGCTGATGCATGCTAATTCGATTAGTCACACCTCGAAAAAGCCACATCAAAATTAAAAAAAAAAAAAATAAATAAATAAATAAATGAAACACAACAAAAAGACAAACTAGAACAATAAGAAAACGTAGGACAAGTTTTGTTGTTGCTTATGTTGTTGTTGATGATGTTGTTGTATGTTGAAATAGAGAGAAGACATTTGACACAGACAATAACAGTTATTAATCAAATGAGATGCCAAATTAAATAGCATAAATTAACAGTTCAAAATACACATGTTCACCAACAACAACAACAATAACAAGAAAAAAAAAAAAAGAAACAACTTTAGTGAATGGCAAACGTTGTCCGCGGCTTCTTCAAATGTTTGCGCTGGTCCAAAAATTAGCATAAAACTGTTAGAAATTAGTAAAGTGGGCGCAAGGGGCAAGCGCATTGCAACAAACCATGCCACCGCTCCATGCAGCAGGGGCGTGGCGTGGGGGATAAGTAGAATCGGTGTAAGAGTGTATCAGGGGAATGAGGATTGAGGGGCTGGCGCAAAGGTAAGTTAACAGAACTGCAGAAGGGTATTTACAATACCCTGTAAGTAGACTTTGTATTGCATGTTCCATAATGTGCTGCTTTGTTGCCATTGTTTTAGATAAAGAAGTATTTGCAATTGTTTATTTTATCCTGAATTCATTGAAAATTCGAATGCAGGGTATAATATTTATGATAAATGTATGTAACAGGCAGAAGAAGGCGGGGCAGACCCCATTAAGTATATATGTATAAACTTGCCTTTTTTTTTATTAATGTGCCTTGAATTGTTGCTCGAGTTACTTTAGTAATTAATTTTGTACAGGGTATGCGTTAGTCGTGCGCATGCGCAATAATAGCTGATTCGCTAACCAAATGTTAGTTGTGACTCGCGTTGAGCGCGTTTTTCAAAGCGAGGCGTTAAGCAGAAACAAATACAACAACAACAACTACAGCAGCAACAACAACAACTACAGCAGCAACAACAGTTACTTACATATTGTTGCTGTTGTCTTTGTTGTTGTTGGCTGGCCATTAAGTCGCAGCAGCGGCAGTTAACAGCTTGTAAAACACTAACACCTGCTACAAGCTGTTGCCTGATTGTTACACAAACTTCAATAAAACCTGAGAGCAACAGCTAACAACAACAACAACAACAGTAACAACAACAAATATTGCTATATAGCTATGGCAGAAATGAAAAATAAAGAACAAAAACAAAAAAGGAGCAATAGAAAAATCACGAATCGAACAGTACAACAAGAACAACGAGATAAGAACACAGCGATTTAGCCTATACAAACAAAGCTAAAACAAAAACAAACACAAAGCGAAAAGGCAAAGAAACAACAAGCAAACACACACACAAACATATGCTTAGCTATGGCAAAATTCTTGTGGAATGAAACCTGTTTTGTTTTTGGCCGAGCAGCTGGAAGCTGAAACATGGAAGCTGGAAGACAAAGCTGAGCCCAAAGAAGACCGGAACGAGGCAAAGGCGAAGGCAATGGCCAGAGACAACGGCGCAGCGCGGGCAGCAGCTGGCCCAAAGCGGAACAGCAACTGAAACCGAAGCAGAGCAAGAAACGAGTCGAGTAACGCCAGCCAGTCAGCCTCGCACATGTAAACGAGTTGCAAATCTGCATTCCAGGCGACAGGATTTGCGGCATGTGGGGCATGTAGAGCATGTGGCAGGCTACATAATGTGGTCCCAGCAGCAACGTCTGCCGTCTAATTTGAGCGCACCCCACCTGTTGAATGCTCCACTCCACACCCCATTCCCGCTCTCTCTCTCTGCCCTCCACCTCCTGCCACCCACGCCTGCCACTCCTGTTGCATGCGTGGGCAACACGCAGCAATTGTTTGTTGCGGCGCTTTTTTTATTTAGGCGCGCCTTTGCGCAGACGTGGGCGCCACAAATTGTGGCAGGCTTCATGTTTGTATTATTCAATTGCGAATTTACCTGATTTCTCTTGCTTTGGCTTGCTTTGCTTTCCTTTGTGCCTTGTGCTTTGTGTTTTCCTCTTTGTTTTGCGTCTCGTTGTTCTTCACGAAAGTTTGCTCTGTACACGAAGTGCTGTCTCTTTCACACAGTCCAGCGCTCGGCTCCTCGCACCTGCTAAGAGCGCATCTTCAGCTGCAATGGAAGAATAGAAGAAAAACCATATAAATATAGAAAAGATGAACAGATGTGTGTGTGTGTGTGTGTGTGTGTGTGTATTGCGGACAGGGTTGCCACCTCGCATAGTTTTCGAAATACAACAAATTGACACTTGAAATGAATTTAAAAATAATTGGGACCTAAAGTGGCACAAGGAAACCAAATGATTGAAGCAAAATGTAACTTGGTGACAGGTCAAGGAAACAAGTGAGAAGGCCTAGAAACAGAATGGAAAAGGGTGAAAAAGAGAAAGGAACTGTTGGTGAAAGAAAGAAAAAACCTAAGAAAAATCAATAGAGATGCAGATATATATATATAGAGAGAGAGAGAGAGATAGAGAGAGGGAGGGAGTGAGACAATGAGAGAGAGAGAGAAAGAATAAGAGACAGAGGGAGGGAGTGAGAGAATTAGAGAGAGAGAGAGAGAGAGAGAGAGAGAGAGAGAGAAAAAGACGGAGAGAGAAATAAAGCGAATATTGTCAGATAGACAATGAGAGAGAAAGATAGAGTTGTTAAATAAGTGGATAGAAATAGGACACCTAAAGAATTAGAAATAGAGCTAGCAAGAAAGAAAGATATATATATATATATATATATATATACTGACAAAGAGACAGACCAGTAATTAGAAAGTAAGTAGACAAATAGAGAGAAAGAGGGCGAATGATAAAGAAATAGAAAGATTTTGTAGAATAAGTGGAGTGTGTGAGAGAGAGAGAAAGAGAAACACAACGAAATCATATCGGAATATGATATAGCGGAATAGGCACGCAGCACCTAGCTACGAGGGTGGTCTGAAAAATTACCATCCAAATGCCCGAGATTATAAATACATCAATATATGTATATGTAAATGTATATATATATACTTATGTAAAAAAAAAAAAAAATTAAAAAAAAAAAAAAAAAAAAAAAATAAATATAAAAAAAAAAAAAAAAAAAAAAAAAAAAAAAAAAAAAAAAAAAAAAAAAAAAAAAAAACTATATATAAAAAAAAAAAAAAAAAAAAAAAAAAAAAAAAAAAAATTAATATTATTAAAAAAAAAAAAAAAAAAAAAAAAAAAAATAATTTTTAATTTTTTTTTTATTTATATAATTACCACCCCCCACCCCCCCCCCCCACAAATAAAAATATATTTTTCCCCCCCCCCCCCCCCCCCCCCCCCCCCCCAACCCCCACCAACACAAAACCCAAAAAACACCCAAAACAAAAAAAAAAAAAAAACCCCCCCCCCACCAAAAAAACAAAAACACACACACCACCCACAAAACAAAAAAAAAAAAAAAAAAAAAAAAAACAAAAAAAAAAAAAAAACCAAAAAAGAACCCCGCCCCACCCCCCACACAACAAAAAAAACAAACCCTCCCCCCCCCCCCCCCCCCCAAAAAACCAACCACAAAAACCCCCACAACCCCCCCACAACAAACCACCAACAAAACCCCCCCCCCCCCCCCACCCACCAACCAAAAAAAAAAAAAAAAAAAAAAACAAAAAAAAAAAAAAAAAAAATATAATTATTTTTCCCCCCCCTCCCCCCCCCCCCCCCCCCCCGCCCCCCCACCCCCCCCCAAAAAAAAAAAAAAAAAAAAAAATATTACTAATAATAATTAATAAAAAAAAAAAAAAAAAAATTATTTTTTTTTTTTTATTTATTTTTTTTCTAAAAAAAAAAAAAAGGACTAATTTTTTTTTTTTCTTTTTTTCTTCTTTTTTTCCTTTTTTTATTATTTATAAAAAATAAATAATTTTTTTATAAATATTTTTTTTTTTTTAAATAAAAAATAATTTACTTCTTTAATAAAAATAATCTGCAGCCCACACCAATAAAAAATATAACGAGGAGAACTTTATATTTTTTATAAAAAAAAGTGGTATTTTTTTTTTCGCAGCTGTATATATAAATAATATATATTCCTTTCGTCATGTAATGACAGACTATAAAAAAGCGAAAGATGTGAAAACCACCAGCATTGGTCCGCGCATTAGGGTCACTCAGAGTGCGAACACACATATGTACACATATGATAAATATATATACATACATATGCGATACATATCAAATTCGCTAACTAATTTATAGGTGATTCCAAGAGTCACAGTGGGTCAAATTATACTATATGTGCATATATACTATTAATTGGTCCACAAATTTAGTAAACCTAACTTAGGCCACACTTAATTAAATTCTGATAAATATCAAATTAAAATTGTTTATGTTTCTTTCTTTAATTATTTCATTATAAAGAATAATTATAATAAAATAAACAATTTCTTCTTCCTTACACTTCTCTAAAATAGAAAAAGCCGATTTGAAATTAAATTTAGAAAAAAACACATACAATAGTATATAAAAATGAACATAAAATATTATTGCTTACTGTCGCATTAATCGAAATACAAATAAGAGCTCACGAAAATCTCCCAAATATTTATGCAGCATAAATCAGAGACAAAAAAATGCGCGCGCTGACTGCCCCTAATGTGTGAGGATCTAGTGCTGAAGTCCATTTTAGTGCTCGCTTGTCCATTTAAAAAGACATTAAATTATAAACACGACTCGAGCTAACATTGCAGCACAGCCCGCCTACCGACCCAATAGCTAACCCACCTGCGCCCCCTCTACAGTGGAACATGTCATAAATAACTCGAAATCATTTCTGGTTGACGGGCGCAAAAGAAAAATGTGCCAAAAAATCCATAAATAATAATGAGCAGCGAAAGTGCGTGTGTGAGAGAGAGAGAGAGAGAGAAGACACCGAGAGAGAGAGATGGGGGAGGGGAGGTGAGAGGGAGAGAGGGACGTACAGGAGTGTCGGTGTCTCTCTCTCTCTATTTCTCTTTCTACCTCACATCTCTCATTGAGCACTAAAATTTCCTTTTAATTAATTTATGTTTTGTGATCTGCCGCTGCCACATGCCAAACCTCTTGCCTTTTCTATCAGCACTCCAGCACCCTACCCCGCCTCTGCCCTACACTCTTCATTTATGTCTACGCAGCCTCTGCAGTTGTTGGTCCATAATTTTCGAAAATATTTTGAAATGTCGCCAAGTCGAACAGCGCGTGAAAAAAACAAATACAAAAAAAAGTAAAAAACAGAAACACATTTTTGGGAAATAAAAAACAACAACATTTGTTATACAAACTGCAACAACAACAATAAAAATGAAATGAAAATAAAATACAAGAGAAAGGAGAGCCATTTGTGTACGTGTGTGTGAGAGCGGATGCGTGTGTGTTTGTGTGTAACTGTTTATTTCATTTCGACAATTCTGAACAAAACCAGGAAAAAAAATAAAAAATAAAAAGTGCGGTTAAGCGAACCGGTACGAAATTTGCATTCAACAATTACTTAGCTACAATTGGCAATGGTTAATTAATGCCAACATAAATTTTGAATCGGTTCGCTAACGGAGCTTAGCAACAGCTAGCAATATGTTGCTAAATTTGAATTGTTGCTAAAATCAACGAAAATTGCTACAAAGCGAATAGGTTCAAGAGCGGAATTAAAATTTAACTATAAAAGGCAAACGATGTTTAGCAACAACATCGCATCATTGCGCTAATTGTTGCCAAACTAAATGTTGCCAACTGCAGTTTTAGCTGCTGGCTGGCATGCTGCTGACCAAATATGTTGCTAATGCGGATGATGATGATGATGACGATGACGATGAGTCATTTCAGTCGCGACACGTTTTTGGTTCATTCGCTGTGCCATTTATTGGTCAGGAAATTGGAAGTAGCTGCACCACCAACAACAACAACGACAACAGCAACATTTATGATAGCGCAGCTTTTGTTGTTTTTGTTGATGCCGTTGTGTGGGGGCGTGTGAAGCATTTGCTGATGTTGCTGCTGTCACTTTGTAGCCGCTGCCGCTACTGCTGCTGCCATTTGCTTTTGTCATAATTAATGTGCATCTCATGCAATTTGCTGCTGCTGCAACTCGCTTTACTGCCAGCTGTTATTATTAGCAACAGCAACAGCAACTGCAACGGCAACATTGCCCTGTGGCTTCAGCATTTGAGCTAATTTGTTTCTGCTGCCGCTGCTGTTACTGCTGCTGCTCGCATTCCACGGGTGAAAGCATCAGGTTCCAGCCCCATTCCATGACATTCACATGGACACGCGCCCCGTTGGCAATTGCAGCTGGTTATCTAGCAACATGCAAAAAAACAAAAAAATGAAATAACTGCATAACGATAACAACAACAACAACAAAGCTCGTAGCATGCTCCAAAATTTATGCGTTGCTGTTTGAGCTGCAGTCACCACTTTGTGTTTTTTTTTATTATTATTTTTTTTTATTTATTATTATTATTATTATTTTTATTTTGCTTCGCATAAGGTGAGCTCGCCTGCCGCCACTTCCAGTTTCCAGAGTGAGGCTCGTTTTATTTTCGCTCTCGCTCGCTCGCTCTCTCTCCCTCTCTCTCTCCTGCCTGTGTGTGCGCTCTCACTGTCTCACTGCCCCCCCCCCTCCTCCCCTCCCCCCCTCCCTCTCCCCCCCCCTTCCTCCCCCCTCTCCCCCCCCCCCCTTCTCCCTCCTCTTCTCTCCACCCCCCCCTCCCTCTCTCTCCCTCCCTTACTTCTTCTCTGCATTCTTTTCGTTTATGCCGTTGCGTTTTTGTCCATTTTTGGTGCGCGGGCTGCTCTCCCGCTCACTTCGCCTCTGCTCTGCTGCGCCATCGGTTTATTTGCATGGCTCCTTATGCATTTTTCAAATGCTTCGCTTTTGGTGAGCCGCTCTCGTTAAGTGCTGCCGGCAGCGACGCGAGCAGCGCAACTGTAAGCCCACCATGTTTAGTGATTGCTATCGTTGACATTGTTGTTGCTGTTGTTGTTGTTTGCCTTTTCATTGCAATTTATTTGATTTTCATTGCATTAAATTTCTGTTGTCTCTCGTTGTGTGTTGCCGTCTTTTGTTTTTGGATTGCGCGCGCCTTTGTTTTTGGTGCGTCGCCATCTTTGATTTCGATCTTGGAATTTCAATTTGCATTTATTTTCTGTCTGTTGATGCTATTATTATCCCTCCCTCCTCTTCCTCTCTCCTCCCTCCTCTCCTCCTCTCTCCCCTCTCTTTTCTCCCTTCTCCTTCTCCTCCTTCTCTCCTCTCTTTCTCTCTTCTTCCTCCCCCTCCCCCCCCCATATTCCTCTTATCTCTCTTCTTCCTCTCCTTTCTCTCTCTCTCCCCCCCCACTCCCCCCCCCCCTCTCTTCTTTTATTACATCACTTTTCTCCTCTCTCCTCTCCTACCTTCTTACTTGTTATTATTGTGGTTGTTATTGTTGTTGCTACGCTTTGTGTCTGCGCGCGCGCTCTTCTCACTGTTTATTCTTTCTCTGCTCCCTCTCTATCTCAATCTCTCTCGCTCGCACCTAACGAGATACCTTTGGAGCAATTCATCATAAAAACATTCATCAGCCCCGCAGCACCCTGCGTTCATTAAGATCTTCTTTATTTTTTTGTATGGCTATTTCCGTTGCTTTCCAATTTAGATTTTTTTTTCGTTAAGGGGCTGGCAGTGTTTGTGTCACCTTTACCTGCCTCAGCTGCTCTAGCGCCCGTTGGCGTTCGTTTCATGACGGCAAACAGTTGCAAACAGTTCATGTGGGCGCCCTAATGGGCCACCTAATGAGTGGTAATCTGTCCCTGCCTCTGTCGCTGCCTCCTCTACCGCAATCGCTGCTGCTGCCTATACCTCTGCCTCTGCCCACGCTGTACAGTCGGCAAATTGTGCAAATTAATTTGAAATTCATCAACAAATTCATTTGGCAACCAAACAGGAAATGCAACACACTATCTCTCTCTCTCTCTATCTCTCTCTCTCTCTCTCTCTCTCTCTCTCTCTGCTCCCCTTTTGTGATCGCTGGCGGTGTCTCACCTGACGTCCGCTGTCTCTACGTTTGCTTTGGCTTCATGTGGGCCAAACATATACGAATAATCTTGGTCGCACGACAAAAGGCAACAGGAGCATCAGCAGCAGCAATTGCCGCACACCTTGCCTGCTGCTACTTGCGCCACTCATCCCGCCTCCACACTAACTCTGCTCTCTCTTTCGCTCTTGTCTGGCTGTCACCTTTTATGCCTCTAATGCCTCCTATGCTCCATGCCACCGCTGCTAGATTTCATATTTTTGTTGCTGCCAGTTGGCAAACGGCCATCAGACGCCAACAACAACAATAACAACAACAAGGTGATGATGCCACCGGGTAGCATCGAATTGGCCCACATTCAGGTATATATATATATACCCTAGTCAAAGTAAGTCAAGAGATATGATAGATATTCTAGTATAAGATATACATATGGTAATAAGAGCGAATCGACTAATGTAACATATAATAATATTGATATATAATAATAATACAAATATATTTAGCTACTGTTGCAGAAACCCATATATAAAGTTATTTTGAATACATTATATTTTGTACTAGGTAAGGAATACCAAGAGTGAGAGAGTAAATATTCATATATAAAATATCTCAATATAGACAGATGTTATTCTATCAAATCACTTATTGTACGTATTTATCATTTAAAACATCTTTATATCTGTATAAATGAATTACTGCTGCTCTTAAATATTTCTCGTGATCAGTCATCTATCTACATATGTATATGTATATATAGATCGTCATAGATATAATCTCAAATTATCTTCTGTCTAGAATGTCAGTCTTTATAAACATAGATGCTGCATTATCTTATCTGATCTTTATTAAGCGAAATTTCATTTATGAGAAGATGCTGTTGATTATCTGTATGTATAGTTGCTTTCCAGGTTTATTATATAATCTTTATACTTATACTTTCATTTGTATTTCCTATTCTATTTTAAGTTTGATGACCCTCAATCTGAAGCTGAGTATCCCTCTTTGTTAGTACCTCCTCCTGTACTAACATCGTCTCCCAACTCGCTTGCTCCTCCCTCACCTTGTGTTTCTGTTCTGTCTTCATCCCCTCGCTCGATTTGTGTTCCCTCGCCTGGTCCGGAGGCTACTGCCTTAACAGTTGATGGTGTTACTGAATCTCTTGTCCCTGTTCAAAAATTGGATCCTCCTCCAAGTGACATATCGAAGTTTAATTTCTCGACTCCTCGTGAAATTTCTTCGTTTAAGTTAAAAGTACCGGTTGAATAGTTCACAACTATATGTGATCCCAAATTTTGGCCTCCACATTTAGTTGCGCATGAATTCAAACCGAAGAATCGAATCAACTCCTGTAGCGTTGAATATACCTCCGGTGCAATCTTCATCAAAAACTGCACCAAAAAACTAAGAAATAAATTAGACTTTTCTCAATTGTCCCTAATCTACCAAAATGTTCGAGGTATAAACTCTAAGCTTAAAAGCATATTCCTTAATAGTTTCACTTTTGTAAATTCTAAGCGTAAATTTTCTGGTTTGCCAACCTCATTTTTCTTTGGTTTGGAAAAATCTTGTGATTATCAAGAGTCTTCTGATCTTTTTGCAAAACTTTTCCAATCAACTTATTCTTCCGTTGATTCAATTAATTACTCAAACACATATTTCTTTTCTGAATCTTATTCAGTTAATATTCCTAAGATTTCAGCAGATTGCTTGGTTGCAGCCATTAGGACATTGAAATCATCGTTCTCTCCTGGTGCTCATAATATTCCAAGTTGTGTGATTAAAGAGTGTAGTGCTGCTCTTCTGTCACCATTATTAAAATTGTTTAATTTGTCTTTGGAGACCTCGGTTTTCCCTTTAAGTTGGAAAGAGTCTTTTATCACTCCGTTACATAAAAAAGGCGGAAGATCTGACATTTCCAATTATAGAGGTATTGCGAAATTATCTACTATTCCGAAGTTATTTGAAAAAATTATAACCTCATCCTTACAACACTTTTGTAAATCGATTATTCATCCAACGCAACATGGGTTTTTTCAAAATCAATCAACCACTACGAATTTATTAGAATTCACTTCCCTAGTTAATGACAGTTTTTCGAATAGAATGCAAACAGATGTTATTTATATGGACTTCAGTAAAGCATTTGACTCAGTTCACCACCATTTGCTAATTTTAAAGCTGGATCGCTTAGGATTCTCCCCTAAACTTTTATTGTGGGTATCATCCTACTTAAAGGGCAGAACTCAGAGAGTTTTGCTGAGAAATTCAATTTCAAAACTGATCTTTGTTACGTCAGGTGTTCCCCAGGGTAGTCATTTAGGACCTTTACTCTTTTCTCTTTTTATAAATGACCTGCCAAGTTGTATTTCTCATTCAACTATATTTATGTATGCAGACGATGTAAAACTTTGCCTCTCATATTGTAGTCTACTTGAGCATGCACACCCTCAAGATGACCTTAATGCATTTCAATGTTGGTGTGAGGTTAATCAATTGCACTTAAATTACTCTAAGTGTATGTCTATGACCTTCTGTCGAACTATTTCACACATTGTCGACTATAATATTAATAATATTTCCTTAAAACGCATTTTTACCGTCAAAGATCTTGGCGTTCTCTTTGACACTAAACTTAATTTCAATCTGCATATTTCCGCCATCACAAATGAAGCTAAATGTGTGCTTGGCTTTATTAAACGAAGGTCTAAGGAATTTAAAGATCCTTTTATTACGAAGTAGTTATTTATTTCACTTGTGCGCACTATCTTAGAATATTGCTCAGTTATTTGGTCTCCGCAATATAAACTGTATCAGGATCGCATTGAATCGGTCCACAGTTTCTACTCTTTGCTTTAAGGGATCTAAATTGGGACAACAATTTCCGTTTACCTTCCTATTATAGTAGGCTTCTACTTATTGACCTGCCATCATTAGTTAATCGTAGGACAATTTTAGGTATTACATTCCTACACAACTTAATCATTGGTAACATTAACTCGCCCAGCTATTTTTCTGTTCCTTCCCGAATTACCAGGAACTATCGCCCCTTACAATTACCACAGAGCACCACGGATTATTCACTACATTATGCTTTTCATGTCTTATGTGTTAATTATAATAAATATTATCACGTATTTTCCTCAGAGCTCTCTCTTCATTGCTCTAAAATCATTGCTTTCAGCTCATCTTACTGTAGTTACTCGAAATGCCCTGAGTTAAGTTTGGATGCTGCTGACTTTTATATTTTCTATTCCTATCTTTATTTTCTTTCTTCATCTCTAATTTTGTATTTTTATTAATTTTTCTTTTTCTCACTAATAGTTTTTATTTAAAAAAAAATGATTATAAATTGTTAGGTTAATATCATACCATAGAACCTATAATTCTAATTTAAGTTTCCAATCAACACATTTTTATACCCTGAGCCCATTGAAAATGGGAAATCAGGGTATAATGGTTTTGTTAAAAGTATGTAACAGGCAGAAGGAGACGTCGCAGACCCCATAAAGTATATATATTCTTGATCAGCAGAAAAAAATAAGTTGATTGAGCCCTGTCCGTCCGTCCGTCCGTCCGTCCGTCCGTATGAACGTCGAGATTTCGGAAACTACAAAAGCTAGAGAGCTGAAATTTCACATGAATACTCGTATGTTAGCTACGCAGTACAAGTTTATTTTGTTTTTTTCGATAACTCATCCCATTTCCAAATTATCGATAAAAAATCGAAAATTCGTTTCAATTTTGTGTATGTTTTTTGAGCATAACTTCTACACCGTTTTAGCTAAAGACTTAAAATTTGTATATTTAGATAGATATTATGAATACGCAGATTATGTAATTTTCACATTTTGGATGCCACACCCCCTTCGCCATCAATTTGAAAAAAAAAAAACGCATTTCAAATACTAGAGACTTGAAATTCGGCACAGCTGTCTAGCTTTTGTAGTTTCCGAAATCTCGACGTTCATACGGACGGACGGACGGACGGACGGACAGACGGACAGGGCTCAATCAACTTATTTTTTTATGCTGATCAAGAATATATATACTTTATGGGGTCTGCGACGTCTCCTTCTGCGTGTTACATACATTTTCACAAAACCATTATACCCTGAATTCCCATTTTCAATGGGTTCAGGGTATAAAAAAATATGGCTATTAGTAAATCTCTGTTGATTGTCTCACAATATACAGACAATTCACTAAATGATAATTGTTGCGAGAAACCATTTTATTATTCATTGATCTTTAGGGTGCTAAATGATATTGCTATTCTATGTATATTCTATAAAGTGGCCATAAAAACAAATAGAATATACTTTCGGATTAGGTAGAGCAATCATAATAAATTAATTAAAAATATATTTAACATCCAGTATTGTGAATGTTGATTTCCTGAATGAAGGTGGAGTTGAACAAGATTAAATATACATACATAAATAATTCTCACAATACATATATAATTGCAATATATCTCTTATCCGATGGATATTATTCGCCCCCACACCCCAAATGTGTAAAAAAATCATTTCAAATACTAGAGACATACAGTTTAGTTTGGCATATAGATATGAATATCATATTCATAATCTGAAGAGATAAATACGATTGTCTGTCTAGAAACAGGATTATTAATCAAAGAAGTTATGGCAGCAAAACCCACACGGTACCGCAAGAGAGACAGCAAGCCGCCTGCAATGCTTACACACATACAGGCGCACAAGCATAGATCAGCGTGTGTTCGTGTTTTTGCATGTATAGTTTCTTACGCGTGGAGAATCGAAACGAAGCATTCTTGGAATATTATTCGTTTGAAGAAGGGTTCAGGGGATTCCGTAGTCGAGCAGAGTCGACTACAGCTTTCTTACTTGTTTTTTGTTTGATATTTGAAAAGTACAAATTTTATTTCATTTCTCAACATCGAAGCGTGTCCGTGAATTATCCCTTTCATTGAAGTGCTCTTTTGTTTTTTGATCTGGCGTTAACACAAACAATGCGGATGGTTTCCCAACTCGTGAACACGAAACGTATAACTGCCCATGTGAAAAACAATGATTTTCTAAATTTATCCCGCAAACACTAAGCGATTGGCCTTGCGACTTGTTAATTGTCATTGCGAACCCAAGGCGAACCGGAAATTGCAAACGTTTGAAGTCAAACGGAAGATCACTCGGAATCTTTGGGATTCGAGGAATATATACATTTTCACCTGCGTACATTCAGTTAATAATGGTTGCCTCAATCAAATTCGGCATAAGTCTTTTCACCGCAAGCCGGTTATTATTATCATTATTCTTTGCGGCGAGAATTGCTCGTTGACTTACCCAAGCATAATTCTGATAATTCTCACTAATGTTTGGGAAAACATTTTTAATAAGATCTAATTGAGAGTCTACAAATCGGCAAAAGTCGTTGGTAAGAGCAATTAATCCAGTTGTCGCATCGACTGGGACTTTTCCATTTCCAAGAGCTAAAAATTTTTTGGAAAATTGTGCTGCACTTTGATCATTTTGAAGTTGAACTCTCATATTAGTGGTTAGCGATAATGTTTTTACGTTATTCCACAAAAGTGAAGCCTTCAAGCAAGCATTCAATTCATCTACAGGTGTTCCACGGGGAATTACTGGCAACGTCTGCCTGAAATCGCCTGCCAACAATATCATCAAATTGACAAAGATGATATTTTGCCGAAGATCCTTCAGTGTGAAGTTAAGTGCTTCAAGTGATTCCTTATGTGCCATCTTTCCCTGCGACTGTTTCAGCAACTAACGGTCGCGGATATCGTTTTGTGCACTTTCCATCAGCCATGCAAGGCGATAAAGGATTTAATGCACCGCATGGCGTAAATACACTTGTTGCTGGCATGCATGTCCAGTGCGGCGACCGATGTTTGCACGTCGTGCTCTCGGCATTTTTGACTATGGACAGACTGGTGAATTTAACCTCAAATGCACGATCCACATAATTAACACAGTTCAGCTTACCACCTTAAGAACAAATGCCTGCTGTTGAAGTTGAATAAAAATTTTCACAATATATGTGTTTTTTTTATTCGTCGTAGAAATTTAATTTAGAAGAATTTTGTTTTCTTTCTTCGTGATTGTGTTTTTATTTTTATTCGTAGAAATTTAAATTAGAAGAAAAGATTTTTTTTATGCTTTAGTTACTTTGTACAAAAACGAACTGAACAAACCAAATTTTGAACAGTCAAATATCGGGCGATTCGATGGCAAGGCCTACTTAATCAGAGTATAAAAAGCATACAATTTACTGTTTAATATAGTTTGGTTTTTATATCGTCAGGAAGGACTTATTTTTATATTTAGCTATAAACATCAAGGAGCCCGAGACCTTTCCAACAAATGCAAAACCGTGGTACCGGTTCGTACGTTCTGGAGTTATAGCGTCCAGGGGAAAAACCCGACTTTTTTATATATTAGAAATATGTATAGTATATCATTGAATATTTTTTTACTTTATTCTAAAATATAAATTTTTTTAAAATTATTATTTATTTCTTAATATTTTATTATTATCATTTATTTTTTTTTATATTATGTTTCATTTGCAAAATTGATTTGCCCAAGTTTTGCAAAGGGTTGCCAAAGGTGTTTAATTTCTCTTGTTTCTCAGCTTTCACTCTTCTTCTTTTAATATCATAAGGTTGCTTAATTTGCGTCAGTGTTTTTAGTTTCATATATATTTGTATTTATGTATATACATATATATATATATTATTTTTTTATTTTGTGTTTTAGTTTTCGCCTGTTCGCTTTTTGGTTTTTAGGTTTGTTTTTTTTTTTTTTTTGGTAATTCAAAACGCGAGCTAAGTTCTTCGGTTACCTGCGGGCAACAATAGCAACAATAGGAAGCCGAGCGAATGGCCCATTGTCAATTTTTGTTGCTTGTTTGTTTGTTTGTTGGTTTTCCTGCTGGCTGCGTCTAATATGTTCATTAATTTTAATTATGCATAAATAGCCAAGAGAGAGAAAGCCACAGCCGACTGCCCAATGCTCGTTCACGAATTTACGATGGAAATAGAATAGAAATTTTATTTGTATTCATTGATATTATTATTGATTATTTTTAATATGTATATTGTACCTATATTTATATAAGATATTTAAAGCAACAAATATAAATGTTACATTTGCTTTACTATTTGAATGAACTGTATTGCATATAAAAATATTCAATCAATCCATTTGTAAAGATTCTTAAGATGAATGTTCTCTTATAATTTGGAATTTCCAGGATCTTCCTGACACGATCATATTATATTTACCACAACCTTAGTGTACAAATGTAGGTATTTTATCTTACAAATATATATACAAATATTTAGCATTCTCTAGTTTGATCCATTATACTCGTGTCCGTTTTTGATCGAGCATTGCTATTAGCAAAACACAGTAAAAAACAAATTTAAACAAGATATTAAATAAAGTCAAAGAAACAAACACGAATCAGAAATGCTCTGCCATATACAATTGCATTAAAAAATGAGTAGTATTATCAGATTGGCGAATAATGTGAATTAAAATACTCTTTTATTTATTTATTAAGATGTTGATATTGAGTGACAAATTTATTACATTTTGTTGTTGAACATTTCGGGCTATATATATCTTAATTTAAAAAAATGATATATACAGTCGAGTCTCGATAATTCGTAATGGCAAGGGTACCGAATTATTTACGAATTACATAGGTTTTCGATTTACCAAGGTTTTCGTTTAACGGGGTTTAAAAAATCAAAATACGAATTGAACGGATTTTTATATTTCACATCGTTTCAACAATTTTAACTTATTAACGAGTAAGAATATATAGAATAAGAATATATATAAAATATAGCCCAACCCACCCCCAATTCACGGCAGCAACTGCGCGGTTAGCAGAGCTCGCGCTCGTAAAGAAGAAGAGTATTAGTTTCTTTTTGCTGGGTTCAGGGTATCTCGTAGTCGAGCCGCCTCGACTAGAGCCTTCTTACTTGTTAATATGCCTAAGCAACAAAAGCTACTTCAAAATTTTAATTGTTAGCCAAACAGACAAACAGGCTTTTTGCACAGTGTATTTTAGTTTAGAATAAGTTAAGTATACTCCATACAATAATATTCCAAATCTTTCTTCATATACTAATATTCTATATTCTAATATGTATATTTACAATATGATTTTCATATATAATAATAATATAATACATATTTATTACTGTTCCACAATAGAACGCAAATTCATATGACGCATTCCATGGAAGTTCGTTCGCGAATAGCTTGAAATTTTCATGAAAAACTTGATACTATGAGCTAAGGCTCTGGCCACCCCTTTCATCGCTTCTCTCTCTTTCCGCCTGTCTCGCTTAACTCCTTAAGGCGTGATTTCCATGGGCAGAGGGCTGGCGGCTGTTGCTTTGCTTTTGCTTTGGCCGTTTTCATTGAATTCTGCTTTTTTATGTTTGTTTGCCTCAAAGACTGCCAAAACGTGCCGCGATATCGGCTTACAATTTCATTAACCAACTGTTTGTGTGTGTGTGTGCTTGCATATAAATGCAAGCTATCAAAAATACGACAACAACGAAGATCAAATACTCTAGGAGATATGAAACTTAATGGATAAGGAGGAGAAGGAAGGAAAGAGAAGCTCTTAGAAATTGAGTTTGGCTTTTATACAGATATATCTATGATATATGTATGAATATATTTAATAATGTATACAAATTTTCTGCTTTACTTAATATTCATTCGTACATTCATTCATTAAGCCAAAAAAAAAAAAACTGATTCATAAGCAAGTTTTATCTTTTAAGATTTAATATAAGAAGTTATAAGATATGAAGACTTCTGAGACAATATTCATAATATTCAACAGGAATATTTGTACGTCTTCTGTGCCTGTCACATATTGCATGACATAGTCATGATATCTTTGCATTTGCATGCACTTGTAAAAAACTGTAAACCAAGAAGCAAAGACAGAAGCTACAAAAATCAGGGTATAAAAAAACGTTCTTTTTTCTGTTGCCAATCTGGTCAGCGCGTAAATTTTTTAATGCAAGAGAGAGGAAGTGACGAGGCGACGAGCAAGAACTGCAGCTGGCGTCGGGCCAAATATAAACAAAACGTGATATAAAAATCACACAAAAACTCATATTAATTATATAATTAAGCACGCGTCGTTGTGCGCCAAATGCTGGTCGTTGTAGTTGCTATTTTTTTATTGTTGTTGTTGTTGTTGCTGTTGTCACAGGCTAATAATCATAAACAATTAGACGCAACAATGTCTGCATTAACAACAACAACAACAACAGCAACCAGATGAACCGTTGCAGCATTTAAGAGGCGAAGCATCAATTTGATTGGCCGCATCAGCTGAAGAGTGAATGAGTGAGAGTGTGCGAGAGCGAGAGAGAAGAGCTGAGTGGATTTGTACAGCTTTGAAGAGAGCAAGTAAAGAGGATAGTGCTGAGTGGAGAGTGGAGAAATATGCTATGTGTGTGTGTGTGTGTGTCTGATGGAAGGAGTGTGAGTCGAAGAGAGAGAGAGAGAGAGAGAGAGAGAGAGAGAGAGAGAGAGTGAAAAGGAGAGGAGTCGGGTGTCGGGAGTTGGCACTCACAATTTACAATTTATTTGCATTTGCGCGTAATGTGAACCAAAATGAAGATTTCCCGTTTTTATTTCGTTCGCTCTCTTTCGCTCTTTGCTTGTGCTCACGATTCCCATGAAAAATGCAATTGATGCCAAGCCACAGGCACGTAGTGGGCGCAATGCCAATACCAAATGCGAATGCAAAGCAAAAAAAACAAAATTGTTGGACTTGTTGACTTAAAAACAATAACGACTTCATATTTGACTCCAATAAGAAGTCAATTAGAAAAAGTCTGCAATTTTGTTTGCTAACGGTATTTGGACCGATAAACGTTACTTATGTACTATTATACATATATCTTATCAAACTTGGTGGCTTCGACGGAGGCATTTAATTTTCTCTATAACACACCCAGATGAAATGATTATTGATATGATCGATAGAAATAGATACTTTACTTATATTATTAGTGCCACCTATAGGATCTAAATCCTATTTTGAGAAATATATCTAATTTGGCATATTTGTATATTTTTTTTAAAAGAAAGAAAAGGATTTTTCATAATTAAACAGTTTTTGATCTTTTAGCACAGTTCGTTTATAATTAAATTATATAGAGTCTAAATGTATTGTATCTGTATTATTTTACCTAATTTACTCTCACTCCTACAATCATTGAATAACAATTGTTACTGCTTTTTCCCTCTCCTTCACATTATAAAAAGAAGAAGAAGAACCCCAATTTTAGTATATGTTCTACTGAAGCAAGAACACCAACAAGTGTAAAGGGTATTACATTTGAATACAAATCACTTGTCATTCACTGCCCACTTTTCGCATGATTCGAGCTGAAAATCACATGAAACCAGATTTGATGATCTCATATTAAGCAGACACAATGTTAATGGCAATGTTAACCCATTATTAGACTTTTAACTGGAAGGGCCACGCCTTGCGGGACTGTTACATGAGTTCTCTGAATGTCCGATTGGTCGGTTCTTAGACAATTTCTATTTCTATTTTCAAAATAGTCAGTTTTGTCTTTTAACGATCTCTAACATTTTTATACCCTGAATACATTGAAAATGGGAAATCAGAATATAATGGTTTTATGAAAATGTATGTAACAGGCAGAAGGAGACGTCGCAGACCCTACAAAGTATATATATTCTTGATCAGCATAAAAAAATAAGTTGATCTAGTCCTGTCCGTCTTTCCGTCCGTCCGTCCGTCCGTATGAACGTCGAGATTTCGGAAACTACAAAAGCTAGAGCTGAAATTTCACATGAACACTCGTATGTTAGCTACTAGACATCTACATGAATGCATCCAAATGGGCAAATGAATCATTCATTATAAAATCCTGTACTCCTTTTTTGTATACAGTTTAAATGGGTGGCATTAAGTTTTGTACAGATTGTCTGTATCAACAGTTTGCCATCTCACAGTACTAGTTTGTTTTGTTTTTTCGATAACTCATCCCATTTCCAAATTATCGATAAAAAATCGAAAATTCATATACTTTTCTTACGTTTTTTGAGCACAAATTTTCAGCTAGAGACTTTAATTTGTATTTTTAGATAGATATTATGGATACGCAGATTTCGTAATTTTCAGATTTTGGATGCCACGCCCCCTTTGCCCACAATTAAAAAAAAAAAAAACAAAATTCATTTCAAATACTAGAGACTTGCAATTTGGCACATAGTTACATTAGGTACTCTTAATCTAGTCTAAACATTTGATGAAGATCATCCATCTAGAAATGGAGTTATAAGCGTTCAAATTGTAGCCCAACCTACCCCCAAGCCACGGCAGCAACTGCGCGGTTAGCAGAGTATGCGCTCATACGTTCGTAAAGAAGAAGAGTATCACTTTTTTGCAGGGTTCAGGGTATCTCGTAGTCGAGCCGTCTCGACTAGAGCCTTCTTACTTGTTACATCCTGAGCCCATTGAAAATGGGAAATCAGGGTATAATGGTTTTGTTATAAGTACGTAACAGGCAGAAGGAGGCGTGGTAGACCCCATAAAGTATATATATTCTTGATCAAGGTGACGAGAAAAGTTGATATAGCCATGTCCGCGTCGAATTCCGAAGATATAAGAGCTAGAGAGTTCATTCCGTTTGTGTTAGGTCCGTATATTGCACGCGCAGTACGAGTTTGTTTTAGAAATTCGATAACTTGTATATTTGCAAAGTTATCGATAAACGAATTTATCGGGAACCAGTTATAAAATTCTAGCTAATTCATCTTTAGAGTTAGAGTCTCCAAGTCTTCTGCATATATATAGATACTAATTTAATACAATTTCGATTTTTGTCAGATTTTGGATTCCGGTCCCCACTTCGGCCCACCACCCCCAAATATGAAAAAATGCATTTCAAATACTAGAGACATGCAGTTTGGTTTAGCATATAGATATGAATATCACAATCATAATGAAGATATCAATACGATTGTCCATATAGAAACAGAATTATTAATCATCAAAGTTTTCTCATCAAAATCAATGCGGCGCAGCAGCAAAGCAGCGAGACAGCAAGACGCTTGCAATGCTTACACACATGCTAACACACATACATGCATACAAGCGTAGATCAGTGTCTATGTTTGCGCGTGGTTTTGCATGCGTGCAGAAACGAATCGAATAATTCTTGGAATATTATTCGTTCGAAGAAGGGCTCAGGGGATTTCGTAGTCGAGCAGTCTCGACTACAGCTTTCTTACTTGTTTTTGTTTGCATTTGGTTATTAATTTGAACTTTTTTTTTTTTTATTTGTTATCGGAAAAATGTTGAAAAACAGCTTCGTCATTTTCAATCGTTGCCAGCTTTGTTGCCCAGCTCTCAAACCGCCCTCCGCCCATCGCTCCCCCCCCCCCCCTCCCCCTAAACCTCTTTTGTATTTTTATATTTGTTTCGTGGTTTTTATTGTCGCGCGGCTGCTCTTTCAATTTTATTAGATCATATTATCTATTTTGGTACGACAAATTTGTAATTTAGATCGGACGACGACGCCGGCACTTAACCAACCAGTCAGGTAAGGGGCGGGGTGCGGCAGCGGGCAGAGGGCAGCTGAACAGTGGGACAGAGACCCAGACGATGGGACAGAGACCGGGGACTTTGTATCAATTGGGAGACGAAGGGGTATAACCGTTATGGGCTTTTAATTAATTGGCATTCGGATATTTAATTGAAGCAGCCAAACAATCGACAGGGCAGCTCGCTGAGCTAGCGATGCGTTAAGAGCCTCACTTACTCCCTCTCCTCTCCCCACCAATTTATTTTCTCTAAGTCTCCCATATTCCCGTTCAACTCTCATCCCGATCGAGCATGCTGTTCCACATTTCGCAGAAGATCAATTGAATTGAATGCCTGTTACCCTTCTCCACAGGGTATTATAAGACAGTCAAAAGATCTATAAAAAGAAATATCTTCTTCAATCGACATCAATCAATATGAATTTCTCATATGATTTTCTTTGTTCATATGATATAACTGTAGTTAATATCCGAGCATTCTACCTTTTAAAGTTCGAACTGCGCAGCTGTTATTTATCATCAGTCAGTCATTCAATCAATAAATATGAATTAAAATCAATCGAGTATGCCTCTGTTTCGGTTTTCAGTTTTAGAGTCTTCCCTTAAGCCTTTATGTTCTGTAACGGTCAATCATTCAGTCTGTTCTTCAATCAATGAAAATAATAGTTGAGATGTGTAACTCTAATCAATCATCAGTCAGTTAATCAATCCATATCAATACAACAACAAACAATATTGATAGAATACATCTCTGTAATGTGGGCTGAAGTTGTCAAGCTGTTAACTTTATATATTCAGTATAAATCAATCAATCAGTCAACCAAAACTGTTTCATGCAATTTTAACGTAAGTAAAATCTCAAGAGTTATCGGTGTTTCACTAGATCAACTCCTTGCGATTTCAAATGTGTTTTATCACCAATCATCAGTCCATCGATGTGTAAATATAATATGCATAAAGACATCAGTCTCACGCTCTCTACAGCTAGAGTTGGCCAACAGTCAATCAATCAATCAATCATAGGTAATAATTATATATGTATAAAGAGACGATATAGATTGCAATTCCTTTTAAGTTGCAGGGTCTTTTTTAAGATACTATAACTTGATCTTGCTTTACTCAATCAATCAAACAGGCAAACTTTTTCGAATTCGAATTCGATTTTGACAGCTGCTTCTGATAGTTAGTGTATTGACAACTGCTGCCATGTAATAATATTTTGGCTTGGGAACTTTTGCTGTTCGTTTTGATGGACTGATTGAAAGAGTTAAATAGATGAATTCCATATGGCAGCTCTTTAGTTCTGTGGATCTTTATCGATTGCTTCGATTACAACAAATTTGTGGCGCTGCTGTTGATGTTATTGTTGCTCTTGTTCTTGTTGTTGGTCCCGTTCTCATTCGCCTTTCACATGAAATGCTATAAACCCAATTTAATTTTTGTTTTTATTTGTTTCATTTATTTACTCGCCCGGACGTGAGACGCGACTGCATGTGTGTATGTCAGTGTGTGTATGTTTGCTTGAGCCCCAAATTTATAGTAGGCGTGGCAGCAGGGCAGGGGATATGAGAGAGGGCGCTCGTCTTATCAGCGAGTTGAATCAGCGTTCAACAATGTTTTTATCACGTCGCGTAAACCAAACTTTAGACTTGAAAAACTGTACGAGAATTGAAAGTCAGTGCGGAAAGGCATTAAAAGAGGTGGAGGGCTGTATGTATTCATGTGTCTGTATGCGTAGTATTTAGACTTATCTATGGGTTCGCTGCCCCTGCCCCAAGCAAAATACCAATGTTTCGCTCTAATGGTTCACGCAGACGCATGGGAATTCAGTTCTGCGACAACAAAGAGAGACCGATAATAAGTGAAAGAGAAAGAGAGAGAGAGAGAGAGAGAGAGAGAGAGGAGAGAGAGAGAGAGATTGATTATTGAGCTATAGAAATTGACTGGACAGATGGCAATACTCTGCTCGAACTTACAAGTTCAACAATGCCCCAAACCTAACCAAACAATTTGTTTAACACAAATCGATCATCTGCCTTATAGCTGAGTTTAAATATCTTAATAGGTTTGATATGTGTTATCAAAATAACCGTAACTCACCATAATTCCTTAAACCGGTTTAAGTTTATTAAAATAAGTTAGGTACGATCGTTGTAAATTAAACAAAGATTCGGACATTATGATAAGCTTATCCGGATCTGAACAGATTTGCCTATATCTATTGATCATTTATTCTTTGGTCATTTCTTACCAAGCATCCCCTTTTCAATCTCCTAACTAATATAAGTTAGCCTTTAACATTTGGTTAGATAGAAAACGATTTCTTGATCAATCTATATGCATTTTTTTAGCTTTACGCCCCATCACAACTTCAAGATAATCTAGCAAAAAAGAACTTCATATTCAAGATATTCGACAATTAACGTTCCGAATAACTTACCCTAAATGGTCTTCAATCCGATCGATCTTTAGATCTGATGCAGCTTAAGCTCTGCCTTTATATTTACTTCAGTAAAAGTCGAGCTCTACGGAACTCAAGAACTCAGCCAATGCACATTTGCAGGCCAGATGAGATTTTCGAACCTAAATGACAGCTCAGCTAAGCATTGAAGATTGTCCTTGGCTTAAAGTTATGAGCGGAGCGAGGTAAAGCCAAAGACTCAAGCAAATACCAATACCAATCCAATACCAATACCAATACCAATACCAATACCAATACCAATACCAATACCAATACCAATACCAATACCAATACCAATACCAATACCAATACCAATACCAATACCAATACCAATACCAATACCAATACCAATACCAATACCAATACCAATACCAATACCAATACCAATACCAATACCAATACCAATACCAATACCAATACCAATACCAATACCAATACCAATACCAATACCAATACCAATACCAATACCAATACCAATACCAATACCAATACCAATACCAATACCAATACCAATACCAATACCAATACCAATACCAATACCAATACCAATACCAATACCAATACCAATACCAATACCAATACCAATACCAATACCAATACCAATACCAATACCAATACCAATACCAATACCAATACCAATACCAATACCAATACCAATACCAATACCAATACCAATACCAATACCAATACCAATACCAATACCAATACCAATACCAATACCAATACCAATACCAATACCAATACCAATACCAATGACAATCCTAAAGCCGCAGTCGATGCTCAATGATCGCAATGAGCGATGAATTGGAATGCGACTGGTCGACTGGTTGCCCATTGTTATTGCTGTTGCTGTTGTTGTTGTTGTTGGTTGCTGTTGCTCATTTCCAGTGAAATGAAACGGGCTGTGGACTAAGAAAAGGTAAAAGAAAAACAATCAATGAAAAGGTTGCCCGACTGTTGACTAGCTCCGCGTGCTTCCTTAGCCCTAACATTCTCTCCATCTCCCTCCCTCTCTCTGTCTATCTCTTCCTCACTTTTTCTTCATGACCACGTCCCCTGTGGTATGCGATACCAAGGTGAACCGATGACGACGACGTCTACAAAAAAGTTGCAGCGACAAAAACGTGACTTTGACTCCTCACAGGTCCGTTTCAGACAGCCCAGAGTTTAGCCTTGACTCTGCCAACAAGTTGGTCTGCTGCAACTGCGGATGCGGATGCGGATGCGGATATTGCAGCAGCCACTGGTCACTGTCTGACATTAAAATAGCCTACAGTCACGGAATTACGGGGTATTTACTTTGAATTCATTTGCGACATTAGCACAACGTGAACAAGAAACAAAAGAAACGAAAGGTTTGTAAAGGTTGAAAGATCTTTAAAATATGAAGAATATTGTTGCTAATACTAATAAAATGTACAATGTTACTCAAATAATTGTGAACGAAAATGTTAATAATAATAGGAATACTAAATAAGGAGAATAGAGAAAAATCAACCAATTTTCCTATAGATCCCTCAGTTAATTTGGCTTCTATAGCTGTGTTTACAGGGTGTTTGAGCGTGGCACACTCTGGCTTTGCCCAAGTTGATTTGTCTTATAATAAAGCAGTTAAAATGTTACCGATGTCGTCGAAAGGCATCGTTAACCTTCAGGCCGCAGTCTCTCCCACTCACTTAACCTCTCCCTCTCCCCCTCCCTCTCGCTGTGTGAGAGTTCAGGTAGCGCTTGCATGAGTCTCAGATATGGTTTCAGTTTCAGGTTCGGTTTCGGTTCGGCTTTTACATCTTACGATCTGTGCCCTGTGTGGGCGTTATAAATGAAGAGGACAAAGAAAAACTGTTGAACTTTATGAATGAAAATGCGTTTTGAGTAACTCAACCACGCATCATCCACATCATCCGCATCAACAGCATCAGCACCACCACCAACAGCATCATCATCATATTTGCATGTATGAGCCACTGTCTGTTCGTTGACTTTTCTTCTAGTAATGTCCATGACATACTTGTCGAACATAGTGGGATACGAGGAAAGCCAATTGTTTGTCACATGGTTCAATGCGTTTGCCAAAATGTTTCGCTCTTTCCCATTCGTTACGGGCGACCGCACAAATTGCAATAATAAGACAAGACACAAGTCAGTGACAGCTGAATATGGGCAGAAGAAATAAACGAGGAGTGAGAAAGAGAGAGCGAGAGGGAGAGAGATAGAGCAACAGAGATTGCCTAGTTTAATTAGAGTAAAATATAAGAGATGCGAGACGGTGAGAGATAGAGATAAAGAGAGAGAGATAACAGTGGAAATAAGAGAGAGAGAGAGAGAGAGAGAGAGAGAGAGAGAGAGAGAGAGAGAGAGAAAGCGAGCGATACAACGAGAGTGCGGAAAGAGGGAGGGAACTTGGAAGGGATTGAACAAGAGAAGGGCAGAACGAGAGAGGGGAGAGCGAAAGAAATATAGACATAGAGCGAGAGAGAGAGATGTTTATAATAAAAAATAATTAAAATTCTCGTAAGTCTGACACTTTTTCAAAAACTGAATTGAACACTTTATGAATGAAAAAAATTAATGAAAGAAGTTAGTTATAAGTTATATTTTCAATAATAGGATAGTTGCAACAAGTTTGACCTTCCGCTTAGCTAATGTCGCATTCAAATAGTAATCGGTAAATTCAAGCAAAGTCATAAAACAATTAGCTATCTTTGTTTCCACTGCAAACAAGAAATGGAAGTGTTCCATTTAGTGTTTAAGTTTTCGTAATACCTATTTACCTAGTACTACTAATGTCTACAGTTCTCTATGTAGAGCTATCAACAGTTCGCAATCTTTAATATGAATAGTCTCCATACAAAACGTTGTCTTTGTTTCAATTCGCGACAAAAGAGAAACGATTTAGACCGATCTCAAGGCATTGCGTTTGAGTCTAATTTCTGCTAAGGTGAGCTCTAAAGGTATTTAGCCTTAATCTGTAAGTTAATCTTAAGCCAAATACAATAAGCTGCCCTCATACAAATTCCGAGCTATTTCTTTCTATTCAGTGTCATAATCTTTGCAAATCCTTTCCGGTGGTAGGGCATCAATAAAGAAGGAATCAAATAGTATGAGAATTTGGAATTGGATTGCGAACCAGACTCACACAATCATTTATTTACAATATACTATAGGTATGTATATAAAGGAAATGGGTAAGCCCTTCGTCTTCTTCTTCATTCATTATTCTTCTTTCTTATTTATTCCAACCCATCTAATCATTGAGTCTAAACTGGCGCAAACTTTCAAAAAAAACAAAAAGATGCAGAAAACAGCAAACGATGCCATGACTCGACTCGACTCTCATGAGGCTCACACCGCCGCCCGAAGGGGGAATCTGACAAAATCTTCAGATATGTGTGCTTTAGCCGGGTGTAATAGACTGCCAGATGCCTTATAACTAACAACAATTTTTGCTTCTCTCCTGCTGAAATCCAAGATCTTATAGATGTCTACTTTCTAAATTGGAAGCTTATGATTCTCTATTTGGAGTATAAGAATTATTGTCCGTGTCTCTTGCACCAAATTGTGTTTGCATTTTCAACATGTTCACTTTGTTATGATTACAGGGTATACAACAGTATTGCTCCGCTGGTTTGCTTTCTACTCACGCAGTTTCGCCAGTGTGGAGTCCATTTAGATGGCTGCTCCTCCAATTGGAGGGGGGCTTATCATGAGCGCTGATCTATGACTCGGCGCAAGTTGGTGCGAGCAGATCTCGAAGCTGAACTCATTTTCTAATTGCCCCACGGTGTGGAATGTCTATTCATTCGGCTCCACATGCTGCTGTTGCTGCCGTTGCTGCTGCTTTGGTATGTGTTTATTACAGCATTCCCCTTTGCCCATTCGCTCTCCAAAGTCCAGCTGCCACACAGGTTTAATTAGACGCGCAAAGTTCGAACCTCGATCGGAATCTTTGTAGCATTTGCATGTGATTTTTTTTTTTTTTTGCTCACTAGAGACGGAAGTGCTGGGTGTGGGGAAGAGACATTCGTACAGGGTATCTTGTCTGCTATTTTAATTGAGTTCACAAACGCTACAAAACTGACCCCAAACACAGCTGGCGGCCAACTATACCGCTGACAGCCACATGCTGTGCCCTCGCCCCCTCTCCTCTGCTCTACCATTCAAACAAGATGGAACAGTTGGACACATAGCCACAGAGATGTTAGACAAACGAGAGATGGACAGATAGATAGATAGTTAGATAGTTAGTTTGGCTTACATGGCTGTGGATTATTCAATCTGTTCACAGCATTGTGAGAAATTAATACATCATCATCATCATCAGCAGACAGCTCAGCTCAGCTATGCCTTTCACGTCTTGCATCTCATATCTCTGAAATTCGAGGTCTATCTCTCGCTCTCTCCCCTCTCTCCTCTTTCTCTTTCTCGATCTGTCTCTATTTCAGCTGTGGGAAGGTTTCACATTGACTCTAATTAAAAACGCAAGTAAGCAGGGCTTTCAATCGCAAACGTAATACGACTAGCTTTTAATTAACAAGAATTAACGCATACCCTGCTTGAACTGTGAACTGTGAAGATAGTTTAGCTAGTCTTAACTTCATATCATTTCAATTTAATTTATTTGTATTGCATTGAGTATACCCCAGTTATATAATTATATTTGTCTCCGTCTTCTTTGCTTATCTCTATTTTTTTGGGAATTCCCCAGCGTAAGACATGCTTGAAGACTTTTATTGACTTATACTTTGATAATATAAAGTAGTGTGCACATATGTACATACATAACATAACAGGCATACGATATTGGTTGGCTGCGACCAGAATTAGAGTCCAATTTCCTGTGCAATTATCGTTGGCCTTTGATATGCAAAATTTGAGAATTATGATTTTTCAATCTTATTTGTTTGATTTGTTCTATTTGCTATATAAATTGAGGGTGAAGTTTTTGAATGAATCCATTATGCGGCCTTCTTAGAATTCTATCTGGGAGCAAGCGTTATCAATTGGCATAACTTAAGACTGAAGGTTTCTTGTTTCTCAGGGTCAAATTTATTATACCCTGAGCCCATTGAAAATGGGAAATCAGGGTATAATGGTTTTGTTAAAAGTATGTTACAGGCAGAAGGAGGCGTGGCCCCATAAAGTATATATATTCTTGATCAGGGTGACGAGAAAAGTTGATGTAGCCATGTCCGTCTGTCCGTTCGTCCGTCCGTATGTATGAACGCGTCGATTTACGAATATATGAGGGCTAGAAAGTTTATTATTATACCCTGACCCCATTGAAAATGGGAAATCAGGGTATAATGGTTTTGTTAAAAGTATGTAACAGGCAGAAGGAGGCGTGGCAGACCCCACAAAGTACATATATTCTTGATCAGGGTGACGAGAAAAGTTGATATAGCCATGTCCGTCTGTCCGTCCGTCCGTATGTATGAACGCGTCGATTTCCGAAGATACAAAAGCTAGAGAGTTCATTCTTTTTGTGTTAGGTCCGTATATTCCACGCGCAGTATGAGTTTGTTTCAGAAATTCGATAACTTGTATATTTGCAAAGTTATCGATAAACGAATTTATCGTGAACCAGTTATAAAATTCTAGCTAATTCATCTTTAGAGTTAAAGTCTCCAAGTTTTCCGCATATATATAGATACTAATTTAATACAATTTCCGATTTTGTCAGATTTTGGATTACGGTCCCCACTTCGCCCCACCACCCCCAAATATGAAAAAAATGCATTTCAAATACTAGAGACATGCAGTTTAGCATATAGAGATGAATATCAAATTCATAATCTGAAGATATCAATACGATTGTCCATCTAGAAACAGAATTATGAATCATCAAAGTTTTCTCATCAAGCAAAGCAGCGAGACAGCAAGACGCTTGCATACACACATGCATGCATACAAGCGTAGATCAGCGTCTATGTGTGCGCGTGGTTTTGCATGCGTGCAGAAACGAATCGAATAATTCTTGGAATATTATTCGTTCGAAGAAGGGCTCAGGGGATTTCGTAGTCGAGCAGTCTCGACTACAGCTTTCTTACTTGTTATACCCTGAACCCATTGAAAATGGGAAATCAGGGTATAATGGTTTTGTGAGAATGTATGTAACAGGCAGAAGGAGACGTCGCAGACCCCATAAAGTATATAAAAAAAAATAAGTTGATTGAGCCCTGTCCGTCTGTCCGTCCGTCCGTATGAACGTCGAGATTTCGGAAACTACAAAAGCTAGAGAGCTGAAATTTATTTTGTTTTTTCAATAACTCATCCCATTTCCAAATTATCGATAAAAAAATCGAAAATTCGTTTCCATTTCTTAAGTTTTTTAGCGAAAAACTTCAAATTTGTATATTTAGATAGATATTATGAATACGCGGATTATATCAGATTTCAGATTTTGGATGCCACGCCCCCTTCGCCCACAATTTGCAAAAAACGCATTTCAAATACTAGAGACTTGCAATTTGGCACATATGTAGATACATTTGGATAATCTTAATCTACTCTGCAAATTTCATTAAGATCTTCCATCTAGAAATGGAATTATAAGCGTTCAAAGTATAACCCAACCCACCCCCAAGCCACGGCAGCAACTGCGCGGTTAGCAGAGCGCGCGCTTATACGTGCGTCAAGAAGAAGAGTATCACCTATTTTGGGTTCAGGGTATCTCGTAGTCGAGCCGTCTCGACTAGAGCTTTCTTACTTGTTTTTGTATTAGACTCGTAAATTACACGAGCAGTACGAAATTCGATAACTTTTATATTTCCAAAGTTATCGATAAACACTTTATCGGGAATCAGTTATAAAATTATATCTCATTAATTTTTAGAGTTAGAGTCTCCAAGTATTCTGCGTATAATAATTTAATACAATTGTCAGATTTTGGATTTCGGTTACCAATTCCCCCACATCCCCAAATGTGTAAAAAATGTATTTCAAGTACTAGAAACATGCAGTTTGGTTTGGCATATAGATATTAATGTCATTCCTTTACTCCTCCATCCTTCATCTGTTAGATAGTCCAGATCTCGATGCATATGAATCACAGTTGCGACTGCTACAGAACCATTAGAGCTGAACAGTTATGAGCACGGGGTACTTGCCGTTTCGTTGTCCTGTCTTCAGCTACCTAAGTAGTTATATAATGATTTCGAACCCGGGCTCGATTATCTGTCTCTCAGTCGGTTTGTCCAATTGTCTCTCTGGTTTGCCTGTCTATCTGTCTGTCTGTCTTTTACCTGTGTCAATGTCAACTTCAGTGCTAAATTGTCGCTTATTAAATGACCCGCTCGCTCTCGAACCACTTTAGCCACAAACTCTATATCTATATGTCTCGCTCTGTCTGGGCTTAACTGAATGGAACGCGGCTGAGCTACTTTATCAGACTAAATTCCACGTAATGCCGTTGTCTTTTGTCTGTTGTCTGTCTGCCGAAAATTATGACTTGTTTGGAAGTGCAAATAGCTCACTTCCTGTCTGTTTCATCTGCCATACAGTGTCTCTCTCTCCCTCTCCTTCACCCACACCCTCTCTGTTTCTCTTTACTGTCTACATATTTCTCTTTTCTTGATACACTGTTTTGCTTGGTGTTATTCAACATTTTTGCTACGAAAGGTGAGTGAATATTCTCTGAATCAGCATAAACTGCTGAGTAGGTTCACAACGAGACAATGTCTTATATGATTTATCAAAATGGGCATATATAAGTTCTTGTCTATCTCAGTCATATTCTAAGCACTTAACAATTGGAATGCTCCCACTCTATACACATTTCTCTAAGATCCTTCTCCCAGTTTTCGTCTGGGTTAGAGTATTTGCTCTTCGGTTATCAGCTCGATAACGTATCTTTATTCTTTTCATTCTGATTGTTCTGATTGCCGTTGTTGTTGTTGTTGTTGCTGTTGCTGCTGCTGTGGCTGTTGTCGCCGTCACGGCCCGCCGATGGTCGCTGATAAGAAGCAGTCATAGCGTTCCCCATTTTAGTCACCCCGACTCGTCGCCCCGGCCACGTACTGCTCGCCTCGACTCCATCTGCTCCGATATCCTCGGCGCGATAGCGCGGTCCGCAACGTGCTACCGAGTTAGCTTTCTTGTTTTCTCTCCTTTCTACCCTCGTTCGGAGCTATCTCAAGGTTGGCTGTACCTTTTCCACTTCTTCGTCTTCATCATCTCTGTTTGTCCCTAATTCCTCTTCGCATCTCCGGAGTGTGGGCGTGTCAGCGTAGTAGTTCACAATAAATGCTATCACATTACGCATCGCATATGGGCTTGTAATGCGCTTCCGTTTTCCACGTCGTAATTGCCCTAACTGGCGATACGAACATCGGGCGGGCGACGCCAGCAGAAAGGGGGCGTGGCAATCAGCTAGCAATGCAAAGGCGCCGCCGACGCTTAACGAACGCCGTTTTTTCGGCTCATTTGTGGCCGCTACTTAAAGGTCGTCTTAGACACGGATTTATATGCCTCATTGTGAATGGAATGGAATTGGGTATATTGGTTCGATTTCAAAAGATTACTAAACACAGATATATATGCTTGATCCAGGTATCAAATGGAATAGAAGCATCTCATCTTCTCATTCTAAATGAATGAAAGCCGATATATGATCTAAAGAATTAAAAAAAAAACATCAATCTAGAAGGCGATCAAAGATAATATCAAACAGAAGTATGTCTCGACTTAAAAGAGTTCGAGCATCAGGCTTATGGTATCTGCTAGCTGGGCACGGCCGGCTCGAGCATTCGTACTCTGAGGTTTTCTTTTATTTTGGGTATAAAACACGCAATTTACTTCCGCTATGAGGCAGTAAAAAAAAGCAGAAAAAGGGCCGAAGATGAAGTTGAAAACCAAGTCGCTTCATTCATCTCGCTCAGATCTGGAACGGAGGCTGAGTCCAAGATTTTGTTGTTGTTTTCATTCAGTGATCGGGCGCGCATTCATTCATTCGTTCATTCAATTCGTGTTGATTGCCACCTTTGGGCCTTTTGGGGCCGCCTCTACCACATGCCTTACGGCAGCCGCATTTAATGGTGTCTCCATCTCTCTCTTGCTCTCAATCTCTCTCTTTCTGTTTTTCTGTCTCTTGCTCTGTTTCGCTCTCCCTGTCTATTGTGCTAATGAACAGACGGCAGCAGCTACCTAGAGCAAAAAAATCTAAAAGCCAGAGATTGCTAATTGCGGCTGCTCGATTGCCGTATACCCTGTAAATAACTATAAAGTGGAAGTCTTCACTAAATAAAACTATGTATGTCTGTTTACCCATATTTTAGATTTTTTCTTAACCTTTTTTTTTAGTTACATATCAAGAACGATTGTTAGATACCCTGTGAAAAAGTTCGATTAAATTTATCCAATATTTTAAAATCCTATTTATATATATATATATAAATATATATTATATACTGTAAGGGACTTTGGAAAGTCTACGCCAATTAGATAAGCAAATTGTTTACAAAATTTTCCAAACTTCGAATTTTGCTAAAAAGTCTTTTAAATCGTTTTTACAGATATGTAAGCAATTGGATATCCTTTCCATATATCAGAACAATAGAATACCCTTTTCTATTACTCCTTAACAGAATACAGGGTATAAAGAAGTAAAAAAGCTAAAAAAGAAGTAAAATGCTAACAGCTTCACGAAACGCAGCAAATAAACAGAAATCAAATTAAATTTATGTTTTTTTTACTTCTCTTTCTGTTTTTTTTTATTTTTTATTTTTTATTATTTTTTATTTGAGCAACATTAATCATAATTTTGGGGCTCCAATCGGCAAGCGTGAAATAATTTTTATGCGCCGTTTTTACGGAATGAACTGGAAATCAGAAATCAAAAAAGGTGTCAATCTCTAATTTGACGGCCGATGCGACTTGATGAGAAGCGCAGAGAACGGCAAGCACAAAGCAGAAATATGGGGAGAAAAAAAATAGAATTGCATTGTGGTTTTGCAATTAGCAATGCGTCAAATGATTCGAATCGTGAAATTATGGATATGTATATTAGGCCAAGCCAGCGGAACGCTTTGGGAATCGGAACATACAACCAGATCAAAGCAAAATTCTAAACGCAGTAACTAATGGACTTACTGACTGACTGAAACTGTGTTTATCTTTGGGAAAATCCATTTAACAGGTGTTTCACGCACAATATCTAAAGGTCGTATGAGTGAAAGCTTCACCGTCGACTTTATTAATAACAGTTAACGTCTAATCGAGATGCTTGAAAATAATCCCTTGGCTTGGCTTGGCTTGGATTGACCCAAGTCAACTCAAGGCACTGCCCACGCCGTTTATCTTAGTTTATTGTAATGCAAGTATCATCGGGAACATCATCAACAGAAAATATCGTGAATCATATTGGGAATTGTTATACAATAATAAAAGATCAGCTCAATTTTGTATGATAATATGAGAGGCGCACAGATTCCCAGAGACTGGCGAGAATGCGATGAAAAAGGTCTTTATGGGCAACTCAACTCGGTAGCTGACAGATCAGTCGAAAGGGCCAAGAGGGAAAGGGAGACAACTCGAGTTGAGCTAAGCAGAGCAGACAAAGATGACGCTGCAAGTGCAGGGACTGAATGACAACGGTGCATGCAAGCCAGGAATGCACAAAAGGCCAAGAGAGCAAGAGAGGGTGAGAGGAAGAGATGCTGACTGAAGCTGGAACCTGTTGCAGTTTCGTTTAGCCACTTGAAAAGCAATTTCTGAAATTTATTTTCCATTTATTGCTTTATTTATTTTATATCTTTTCAGTGTGGCCCATTCTACATACCATGTGTGCGCGTATGTGTGTGTATTGCTGCTTATGCGATTAGAGCAGAGCGCAGAGCTCTTCTGCTTGCTGGGCTTGGCTGCTGCAGTCTGTTTTTATTTGTTTTGGGCCGAGAACAATTCTTGAATTCTTGGCCAAAGCGGAGCAGTTCTTGGGTCGCACTTAATGGGCGCGGACAACAATCGAAAATAATAATGAAATCTCATAAACAACAACAATAACAACAGCAGCAGCAGCTGTTGGCTTAACAGTGAGTGCAAGCGAGAAAGTGCAACTGTCTGCGCCCTTCTGCCTGTGCTAACATTGCAGTCGCCGTTGCCGTTGCCGTCGTCGTCGCAGTCGGCGTTAACGTTGACGACACTTGCCTTGATTTTTATTATGTTGGGCATTTCCACACACACACATCGGCACATGTGCATTTCTGCATTATTGTTGCATTGCCTTTAGATTTATTGTTAGCAGGAATGAGAGAATGGGACCAGGCCCAGGCAACTGCAATAAGAACAACAACAACGACGACGACGTCGACTGCACAGCAGGCACCGCTGCCCTCACTTGTTCACTCTCCCGTTCATTTTCTCTTTCTCTCTCTCTCTCTCTCTCTATCTCTCTATCTCTCTATCTCTCTCTCTCTATCTCTATCTCTCTCTTTGCTTTTCTTGTTGATTTGGTGCTTGCATTCCACACTCAGCATTTTTACATTTTGCCAAGAATTGTGCGTGCGCGTGTGTGTTTGTGTGTGTTTTCGTTTCTGTGTTCGTTTCTATTCTTGTGCGGGCAGCATCGTTGCGACGCGTCGACGCAGTTGTAGACAGTTCATTAATGTTATCAACAGCATGGGGCATGGGACATGAGATCTGGGATATGGGGTCGGGGGCTGATCGCTCATTTCTTTGCATTTTGGCCGCATCGTTGTAGGTAACACCTCCAACAACATCTACAACAACAAGAGCAATGCATAGCTCGTATTACGAGCGTAGTGGCTGCGCTGCTGTGCTGGTACGTCGTTGCTCCTGTCTGGGTTTGAGCTGCGTGTAGCACTTGTTGTCGATGCTGGTGCTGATGCCGAAATGGACCAAAGTCGAACTAAGAAACAACAAAAACTGGTGGCAACTATTGGCCAAAAAAGGACACAGCGACATGCATCGCCGACTTGGCCTGTACAAATTGTCAGCTCGAATGGAACGGGCCAGACGCATTTTATGGACAGCTTGTTGACCAGATGAGCTACTTTCCAGTCGCGCAATTGCCGTTAGCTGTTGCTTAATTGATCAATAAAATCACAAAAAATAAACAAAAACAACAAATAGATAAATAGCAAAAAAAAAAAACAACTCACCTTTACAATCCCGTGCAGGATTCAAAGTTCAAGACGATGCTAGCCGTTTCCTTCCTCACTCGATTCACGAAATTGTCATTGCACTCAATTCTGAAGAGAGACTTTCCGTTCTGCACTTTTTTGCACTAGCAACCTACATATGCACATACATACAAACATACAAACATACATTGTAACAATGGATGAGAGTCCATTAAAAATCGAATGGCAAAGGAGAAACGAAAAAATTCGCATTAGCGGAAACTTCTTTCGCGCTGCCTCCCCTGCCCACCTCTCATAACCCCATCACTACTTTACTTACATCCGCAAGCGGCACAACGGCACATTTCCGAAATTCTGCTGCTCAATCTCTATATGTCTCTATCTCGCTCGATCTCAAATAAATATTGGCATTCGAAGCGGGAAAGAGGAAGCAGCGTCAAAAGTGTGTCCCCAGGCGAAAGGCAAAACTGCAAGAATTGCTGTTTAACGGTTATTCGTATGAATGAGCATACATGTATGCATGTAGTCGACATACAAATGCATACATACATATGTATGTATGTACAAATCTATATGTACGTGTACAGACTAAATACATATCATAATAAATCATATATGTACATATGTATATACTACATATGTAAAGCATTTAGTGGACTTCAACTACAGTCATTTGAAAATCATATCATTTTGATATGCATATAATACTTTGCAAAATGTATAAATGTATATATATATATATATCATACATACATACATCAATACATCACACACACACACAGACACAAGTATTTATGTCACTTTCTCGTTTGCCTTTTGCAGCTGTTTGCCGGCCGCCTCAACGTTTTAAAAATAAAAACAAAAATAAATATAAATATAAATACAAGTCGAAAGGAACAACAAAATACATATACATATAAAGATAGAATCAAAGAAGAAGAATACACTAACAATGCAAACGGCTCAACCACTTCGCACGCACTTCTGCTTCTTTTTCTGATCTGCGTTAATTTTTTTTGCTTTGTTTTGTTTTCTTTTTTATTTGGCGAACTGCATTTGCTGCCAATTAAAGCGCACATTAACAGGTAGGCGCAATCTTCATTAGCCAGATGATGATCATTAGCATCTGTAGCTGCAGCTCATTGATAACAATTTTGCACAGTTCCCGGGGCTGTGATCGCACACACGGTACAAGAACAGTAACAAAAAAAATAATGAAACAGAAAAAAAAAACACGTCAAAAGCAATTTGGGAGGAAGCGAACAATTTAAAATGCGCGCACAAGACACACAACCTACCAGCGTCGCGTCACGTAAGTAACTGAACGAAATTGTCTTCGCGCACACACATAACACATAGACGACAGCGAGACCGGCCGTCGGCTGACGCGACGTTCGGCAATATTCGGCCTCTTCGCACACGAAGACGAAGCGTCGCGGCTTTCGAGGGCAACAAAGGCCGGCACAACGCCATAAAGCTGTTCGTTGAATCCAGCCAAACATGCGCAGCGGCGCTGTCGTGTCTAAAGGAAACTGCGCTGCTGCAAGGCGCGCAGGCACAGCCAACCTAGCCAACTAGTCCATCCACCCACTCCCAACCCTCTTCTTGACTAAAACATGAAACACGTGCCAAAAGTTGATTTTTTTTTTTAGTTTTTTTTTTTATTTGGTTTTTTGTTGTTATCCACTTAACAGTTTCGATCGTATTATACATACATATGTATATGCTGATAATAATTTTAAATTTATTGTTTTTTTTAGTTTTACTGTTATTTTTGTTTCAATTAACTGTTATATAAGTATATTTAGTTTTAAGTTTATAAACTTTGTGCATATGATTGTTTCTTTGTGTATGTGTGTTTATGTGTATGTGGCTGTGTTATTTGCAATTATAGTGAATTGTCAAGCTGCACAACATTTTACACTGGGCGAAACGAAATCATTTGAATTGACAAAACGTTAAAAAAAAGAATAAAATGCTTAGTTATATAGTTTGTTCTTCTTCTTTTTGTTGTTGGCTAGTATGCGTTATTGTGTGTTGGAGTTAGTTGGATCTTAAATGCCTATATATGTGTTCACATATGTATTGTAGGGGGTATATGAATCCATCAAACCATTATTTTTCGTTTCGAGTTTTCTTATGGCCGTTGTACATTTAAAGTTTAGTTGGTTTGGTTTTGCCTCCTCTATTATTATCAATATTATCATTATTATTACGTTTATTATTATAATTATTATCGATAACTCTCAATATTTTAAGATTAACCATAATAAATGTAGTAGTAGAAGCAATTGCAGCAATTCTTTTTTGTTTTACTCGACACGATAGTTTTTAAACTTTTGATCTATATATATTTAAATGTGTAGATATATAGAGAAAGAGTGCAATAAAAAAACAAACTTTTGTAGGGTTTATTTTGCTGTTGTTGCTGTTGGTGTTGTGGTTGGTCTATTGCCTTAAACGACAGGTGGTTCGGTGCCACCCAAGGCCTCATCGTTACTGGAGTGGGTGGAAAATGAAAATAAAAAAATAACGCAAAGTTAATAACGAAATAAGAAGTTACAATCAAAATGGATATAGGAATAAAAATATAATAATAAATAATATCTAAACAATTTGATTTTTCTTATATATATATGAGAATTTGATTGAAGATCAAAATATCTAAAACAAGTAAGAAAGCTGTAGTCGAGACAGCTCGATTACGAAATCCCCTGAGCCCTTCTTCGAACGAATAATATTCCAAGAATATATACATGCAAAAACACAAGCACACACACACACTGATCTACGCTTGTGTGCCTGTATGTGTGTAAGCATTGCAGGCAGCTTGCCGTCTCGCTGCCGTAACTTCTTTGATTAATAATTATGTTTCTAGACGGACAATCATATTCAATTGCTCATATTATGATTATGACAATAATATATATAATTTTATAACTGATTATCGATATATTATCGATATATACTCGTACTACGCGTGTAATATACGGACCTAACACAAAAAGAATGAACTCTCTAGCTTTTGTATCTTCGGAAATCGACGCGTTCATACATACGGACGGACGGACGGACGGACGGACAGATGGACATGGCTATATCAACTTTTCTCGTCACCCTGATCAAGAATATATATACTTTATGGGGTCTGCCACGCCTCCTTCTGCCTGTTACATACATTTAACAGAACCATTATAGCCTGATTTCTCATTTTCGATGGGCTCAGGGTATAAAAAGATCACATATCGAACTAAATATTTTGTAAACATATATATATATATATATATATATATATATATATATATATATATATATATATATTTTTTTTTTTTTTTCGAAGTAAATCATATTTCAGTGAATTATAATTAATGTATGTTAAGAAAAATCAAAGAATTTTTCTAAATATACAAGGATTTACTATATTATGTTAAAGCTTTACTTTTATAAGTTTACGAAGAAAAAAAGATGATAAAATAAAAAATATAGAATTATAGAATTATATATACCCAAAATTAAATAAAAAGGGAATCAAATTGAGTATGAGCTTTCTTTTCGTCAATGGGAAAAATAAATGTAAAAAAAATACAGCAATTAATTCCTTTTTAAAAATTGTGGGCGAGGGTACCTGAATGTACTCTTAATAATATTTTAATTGCTTAACATTTATTTTTTCAATCTACATGGAAAGCAGGGAAAAGCTTTTCATATTTCGCTTAAATAATTTATTTTTTTACAATATTTTTACTCATATGAGACCTAATTGTATTAGGGAGCTTTCAAGGTTATGTTATAGGAGTCACAAGCGTTTAATAACTTTCAATCAAGTTCTAATGCGCTTTCAAAGCTTTCCGTCGATAGTATTAACGAAAATTAAGTATATTAGACATATATCAGTTTATATAGCTATATAGTGTATGGATATAATTAATATATATATATAGTAGTTGTACTCTTGCATAGGCATAACATATTTCACTACAAACAGATAACGCAAAACAAATGATAAAAATAAAAGAAAAACAAATTCTTCTGCAATTTCAGACTTTGTCTCAACGCTTCGAGTTAAGAACTCACATGTGCCAGCATCTCAATCATATATATCTTTATACTTCTATATATATATATCCATATCCAGTATATCATATACTCGTAGGCATATATATTGTATATTTTATTTGATTTTAGTATGTTTTCATTTGATAGGTTGCCTATAAGTTTAATATTGAATATATTCTTTAACTAATGAATTCTATAGTTTTTTAATAGCTAAAAAAATGTTTAACGACTTTTGTTTTAACAATATTTCGGTGCTAACTACACAAAAAAAAAAAAGAAAATTTTTCGCTATATATATTTGCAATATATGTTTGATTCCTTTAGGACTATATATTAAACAGTTAATGTAAATATTTCTCTATGCTTTAGCTACAGTTTCTCCTTTATATACTTTGTATATGTATTTATATAACATGATATTTTGCAATGATATGGCACGATAATTTTTTTTTTTTTTCGTATTTCTTTTCTTGAAAGATTTTTCTGCAGCAGATGGCGCCAGTGTGCTCGGCGCTTAGCTTGGTGCTGGCAACAGCCAGATAAGACTGCTTGCGAGTAGGGTTAATGGTGCCACCGCCACGCCCACAGCCCTAACGCTCGCATCGTAGGCATAGCCATTCACGTTGTGTGGCAGCTGATTGAGATTGGGTCGCGGATAGATGATGTGCACAGGCGGAGGCTGATCGACTTTATCGAAGAAATTTGGATCATACCTCTTATCGTCCGGATCGTAGTCGTGATAGATGAGACTGGATGGATTCCAATCGTCCCTAAAACCCCACCAGAGTCGAAAGCAGCATGTAGAATTCAGAGATGATTTTCATACACTATTTCTCCCATTCAAGCTAATCTTACTAAGAGACCCTCTATGTATTACTAAATCTAGACTTAAAGTCTGATCTGACAAGAGCTTAAAGGTACTTACACAGGACAGGTATCCACGTTGACGCCACTGACAGCGGTCTTTCCCAGATTGAGCTGGCCAGCGGCATCGCCCTCGACGAAGACGATGCAGCCATTAAAGTTGTGCGTATAGCGTTTGCCCGTGAAACGTGAAATGTCCGGAATGCCACCTGTAACAGAGAAGAAACCAATATTAACGTAAGGACCAATAGCACCAATGGGATTAGTCTGTGCAACTTACCAATGAACACATTGCCCGGTAGATGCATCTCCTTTTTGCTGGTGGGTCGCGTCTCGCCGGAGTCGGATATGCGATCGACCTCGAGTATGGCAGTGTTGTCCGCACGCTTCACAAGCACAATATGGCGCTGGCCATCGTCCACAGGGGTGTCCACGTTGCGTATGACCACCTCTTCGCCGTCCAGACGCAGAGCGTACTCAACAAAGCCATCGACGACGGCGAGGGCTATAAAGTCCTGGCCGGTAAATTCCTCGCTAGAATTCTGGCCCCACCAGAGTAGCAGGCCATTGGGCTTGTTCGTGGAGAAGACCACCACGGCTGAGGTGTACTGCTGATCTATCTCCGAGCTAAACTCATTGCGATCCACCTCCAGATATCCATTGCCGCGGAACGACGCATTGAAGGCCACTTGGATATCTGCACGCAATAGAAATGTGAATCAATTAGATTGAGAGGAGTTCGAGACAATTTCCAAATTTATCTCCACTTACGCTCCTCGCAGTGTTTACCACTGTAGCCCAGGCTGCAGGAACAGATCGCCTGCTGCTCTACCTCCTGGCAAGTTCCTCCATTCTCGCAGGGCTCATTAGCACAGGGCGACATCGCATAGGGCTGCTGTTCCTCCTCGCGATGGGAGACGCGAATGTCGCTGGTTGGCGCCACAGGCACCGCGGGCAGCTCGCCCTCAAAGTCATTGTTGCCAATCTCATTGAGTTCTCCACAATTTTGCACATTGGCAGCATCCTTGATGGCAGCCAGCAGTTGGATGGGACGCATCGAGTCGTAGAGACGCGAAATGCAGCCATCGAAGCCTTCGGTGATATTCACATCGCGATTAATTTTGACCGTGGCCCGATCATAGCCGCCCACATACAGCGGAGTCTTCAACGAGAGTGTACGTGGTGCTCCCGCCGCCTTGGCTCTTTGCTCAGGCTCATCGCCCACTCGTAGTATGCTCTCGCCCTGGCGACGCAACAGCTCGACGCGTGTCCATCTGTGCAGCGGAAGCGGTTTATGTGAACGCACCACCACAGGCTTCAGGCGCGCAGCTGTATTAATAATCAGCTCCACGTGACCGTCGCGCAGCACAAGCGCCACGTAATCGCCGCTCGGCAGCTTCGACTCGGCCGTATACAGCAGCACCGCATCCCGTAAGCTGGATGGACGCAGCGATAGAGTCACATTGATGCGTGATACACGAGGTGTACTGTAATGGAAAGGAAAGTATTTTAAGTGTCAATTTGCTAAGTCAGCATGTAATGTATCAAATATTACAATTTCCCTTTTTTGGTACTCTAAGCCGTAGGAAATAAGGAAACCTATTAGACCCAACTTATTGACAAAGCTTCAGCATAGAAACTGCCGACAATCTTCCATAGCTAGAGTTAGGAAAGGATTGTGTCACAATGCTCAATAGCTTGCATTAACAGACATTGCTCTTAGTAGCAGCTAAGTAACAATATAAAATAACTTAGCAGGGAATAAAATACTTCAGATTAAGCTAAGCTGATATTAAACTTAGCTTATAAAGCTTTTTAGACTCTGTTCCCAAAGGGAAAAGAGTCTATTGCTGTCCGTCCGTCCGTCAGCCTATCTGTCCGTATGAATGCAATATTTTTCGACACTATTAGAGCTAGAGACTTGAAATTTGAAATTTTGTATGCTCTCGAATTATAAAACTTTTTCCGATCCGTTCAATAGGGGCGTGGCAGATCGGAAAATTCTTGCGTCCGTATGCCAGTAATCATACTAGTTGATGAGCTAGAGAGTTGCAATTTGGAATGTATGCGCACGGTAACAACCGAAGTTCAACAAGTAAGAAAGCTGTAGTCGAGACTGCTCGACTACGAAATCCCCTGAGCCCTTCTTCGAACGAATAATATTTCAAGAATTATTCGATTCGTTTCTACACGCATGCAAAACCACACGCACACATAGACATTGATCTACGCGTGCATGCATGTATGTGTGTATACATGTGTGTAAGCATTGCAAGCGTCTTGCTGTCTCTCTCTCTGCCTTTGCTGCTGCGCCGCATGGATTTTGATGAGAAAACTTTGTTGATTAATAATTCTGTTTCTAGATGGGCAATCGTATTGATATCTTTAGATTATGATTATGATATTCATATCTACATGCTAAACCAAACTGCATGTCTCTAGTATTTGAAATGCATTTTTTTCATATTTGGGGGTGGTGGGGCGAAGTGGGGACCGTAATCCAAAATCTGACAAAAATCGAAATTGTATTAAATTAGTATCTATATATATGCAGAAGACTTGGAGACTTTAACTCTAAAGATGAATTAGCTAGAATTTTATAACTGGTTCCCGATAAATTCGTTTATCGATAACTTTGCAAATATACAAGTTATCGAATTTCTGAAACAAACTCATACTGCGCGTGGAATATACGGACCTAACACAAAAAGAATGAACTCTCTAGCTTTTGTATCTTCGGAAATCGACGCGTTCATACATACGGACGGACGGACAGACGGACATGGCTATATCAACTTTTCTCGTCACCCTGATCAAGAATATATGTACTTTGTGGGGTCTGCCACGCCTCCTTCTGCCTGTTACATACTTTTAACAAAACCATTATACCCTGATTTCCCATTTTCAATGGGCTCAGGGTATAAAAAGCTATGGCGGATATATCTACGCCCATTGGGGCGTGGCAAATCGGACCTGAATAAATCGAGATTTTCCAAATTATGCTATATTGTGAACACTATTGACTCGAGAGACTTGAAATTTGGCATGTATACTCAGGTTGACAACCCAAGAATAATTAATATATTATATCTAATTAATTAATCAATTAATTTATATATCTACGCCCACAGTGGTGTGGCAAACAGCAAAAGTGTTTATCTCCTACACTTTTAGAACTAGAAGCTTGAAAATTGAATGGTTCAGTTACTAATGTCCTCCTCTATCGAAGACTCAAATTTCAATTCAATTTTCAGCCTCTTTGGGGGCGTGGCATATCGAAAAATACCCTGTAATTTTCGCATTTTTGGAAGGTAAGCAACCATATTTTGCAGTAATGTTAGCCTCGGCTCTTTCTAAAAACTTGCCAAAAATTATGTGTCTACGCCCACTGGGGGCGTGGAAAATCGGCAAAGAAGTTTGTTGTGGCCAACTGCATAATTCATGCGTATAATAGCTTAGTAGTAATTGCTGACAGATGGCAGAAAGCATTTTAACATAAATATAACCCCCCTTCCCTCCCCTCCGGGTTCCCTTCCCCCCCGTTTTTTTAGTATTAAATATTTATATTATTTGTCAAATTTCTTTTTTTAATTTTTTTGCATCGGGCGGCCTCCCACCCAAAATCACATATCGCGTTCATAATTATTATTATACAAAATCTAATTTTTGCTATACTATTTATTTTTCCAAAAAAAAAAATATTAAAATATTCTATTTTTTATTTTATTTTTTTTTAATTGTTGTTATAGAAAAAAAAAATCACCAGCGTCCTGTCATATGTGTTGTGTTTTTTTCCCCCCCTCTTCTTTTTTTTCCCCCCTCCCTCCGTCCGCGCGCGCGGCGGGGGGGGGGGGGGGGAGGGGCCTTATTTTTTTTTTGTGCTGACAAGAATATTTTTTTTTTGTGGGGCGTCCTTCTTCCTTTTCCATATTTTCACAAAACCATTATACCCTGAATTCCCATTTTCAATGGGTTCAGGGTATAAAAATATTAACGAATTAAAAAAAAATAAAATAAGTTTTCTATTAATAAAAGAAACAAAAAGTTTCCAGTTTCTTTTTTAAAAGTTTTCGGGATTCAAACCCAGGTCTATTTAAAATAACATGTAATCGTTAGCTAAACCTAAATAACTCACAATTGTATGTAAGCATAGAAAATCGTTTGTTGCTTGCCATGTACGTTTGCTATATGGCGAAATATTTCGTTTATTAAATGTTTATTAAATAAATAAGCGGTACCTACGGGAACAGAGTCTCTCGCAGTTAGTTGCGCTTAACTGCAACGTTCTTACTTGTTTAAACTGGTTCCGACTATGTCACTGGTAGATTGTTTTTTTTTTATACCCTGAACCCATTGAAAATGGGAATTCAGGGTATAATGGTTAAAAATAAGTTGATTGAGCCCTGTCCGTCTGTCCGTCCGTCCGTCCGTCCGTATGAACGTCGAGATTTCGGAAACTACAAGAGCTAGAGAGCTGAAATTTCACATGAACACTCGTATGTTAGCTACGCAGTACGAGTTTATTTTGTTTTTTCGATGACTCATCCCATTTCCAAATTATCGATAAAAAATCGAAAATTCATTTCAATTTTTTATGTTTTTTGGGAATAACTCCTACACCGTTTTAGCTAAAGACTTCAAATTTGTTTATTTAGATAGATATTATGAATACGCACATTATGTAATTTTTGGATTTTGGATGCCACGCCCCCTTCGCCCACAATTTGCAAAAAACGCATTTCAAATACTAGAGACTTGAAATTTGGCACATAGATACATTTAGATATTCTTAATCTCATTAAGATCATCCATCTAGAAATGGAGTTATAGGAGTTCAAAGTATAGCCCAACCCACCCCCAAGCCACGGCAGCAACTGCGCGGTTAGCAGAGCGCGCGCTCATGCGTTCGTAAAGAAGAAGAGTATCACTTTTTTTGCAGGGTTCAGGGGATCTCGTAGTCGAGCCGTCTCGACTAGAGCCTTCTTACTTGTTTTTTACTCACTTGTAGGCGGCGTAGCTGTTTCGCTTGAAATTGAGACTGTGTTCGTTTAGGTGTTCCATGTACTGACAACGATCGCCGGTGCGATTGAGAGGGCACAGGCATTCCATGTCAAGTTCGGTGTTTTCACAACGTCCGGCTCCGCACAGACCAGGAGTACATTGGGTTCCTTCGACGGCGCAGTTGCGGCCTGTCCAGCCCTGCTGGCAGACGCAGGTGTAGGCGAGTTCCGTTTGGCTTTCCAGGCAGATTCCGCCATTAGCGCAGGGCGATGCTGCGCAGGGCTTGCAGCTAGTGATGCCCTCCTTCAACTTGGCGTCCTTCATCAGCTCAATGGTGCGACCCTGGAGCGTCAGACGGCTAATGCAGCCAACGAAGCCCGTTTGCTGTGCCACCGCCTCGGCAGGCAGCTGCTCCCAGCTGGGCACGCCGCCAATATACAGGTCTTCGATGAGTTCCAGCTGTGGTATTTGGGTGAGTGTGGGGAATGCAACCGGATGCTGTTCGTCCAGCTGAATGTAGCCGTCGCGACGTGAGCGATGCACACGTGCCGTATGCCATTCGTTCAGATCCACAGGCTGCTCGGCACGCACCACCATCGGCTTGCCGCCAAAGTCGAAACGGAATTCTACATAACGGTCCTTCAGTGAGAGGGCAATGTAGTCGCCAGCTCCGCGCGTTTGTCCATTAAACAGGAGTACTCCGTTGGCCGACTGCGGCCGGAAGGTAATCTCAAAGTTGAAATTAAACGAGGAGTCTGGCAGAGTGGGGAAACTCATGTAACTCAATGGTTGCTGATTAAATTGTGGGATAACTCCTGTGATGACCAAAATGCTCGGATAGTCCACGGACTCGCCATCCTTATAGACGGCTGTGCAAATGTAGCTGCCCGCATCGTTTGCCTGCACGCCCTGCAGCGATAGCTCACTCTGCAAGAGAGAATAGTTCGTTAGACTCTCTCTCTCTTTTTCTATCCTAATCGAGAGGTAGCTCTACTTACGTTGAGTATATCGCGTCCAGATTGCATTTGCCCGTATTGGCGTGACCAGCGATAAGTGGGCTGACGACCCTCATCGGCGCCACAGCTCAGTTGGGCTTGATCACCGACATTGGCATGCACGATCTTCGGGCGACGCAGCTCATGGGGTTGCTCCTCAATGGCCAGCTCATAGCTGGTCGTATAGAGATCTCCATCATCCGTCCGGCATTTGCACACATAGTTGCCCGCATCTGAAGCTGTCACTTGATTTATGACCAGACGGTTGCCCACTTGCTGCAGGGGAGACAGGGAGAGGGAGACGGAGATTAGAGGGAGATTGTCCGATCTATGTCGGATTAGATTACCCACCTGAATATTGGCAGAGAGTGGCACACCATCAGAACGTTCCCAAATGACATCGGTGTAGCTGTTGTCCGAGGAGTAGCATTCAACTTCGGTCGATTCGCCAACGTGCAGTTTCGATGATTGCTGATCCAGTTTCAGGCTGTAGTCACGTGGCACCACTGGCTCTGGTGGGATCGTTGGCCGCGAAGGCGGCAGATAGGCTCCCGGTTGGGTCATGCCCGCTGTACAGAGCAAAGCCAGACCACAACCACAGCCACAGGCACACCAGGTGGCAGCACATTACACAGTAGACAGAACAGAAGACGAAGACGAAGCGGTACGAGGATGAAGACGACGAAAACGACGAAGACGACGTGGACGACGAGAACGACGTGAACGACGAGTCGAGGATGTTTCGGCGGTTGCAACGTTCACAATTGGGCGACAATTCACAATTGGGTTATGGGATGATCAAGTGCACGTGTGTGTGTGTGTGTGTGTGTGTGTGTGTGTGTGTGTGTGTGTGTGTGCGTGTGTATGTATGTATGTGTGTGTGTGATGAGGCATTGAGATGGGAAGGTAAGATAGTAAAAAATACACAGAGAGAAAAAAGCAGTTAGCAAAAACAAGTCAAAAATGGTGATTTATACAGATACATGATGCGATTTATGTTGATCGAACGCTAACAACGACAGATCTACCGATAGTAGTGATCGTATGTATGTATGTGTGTCAGAGTGAGTATGCGTGCGAGTGCGTATCTTTTGAATACGCATTCACATCTTTCAGTGTCCTTGTAGAATTCGACTCATTTGAGTACAGACAGAATACACAGGTCTATGATATAATTAAGTTATAGCTTGCGTTTGTATGGACAGACATCTCTGATTATATATAGCAGAAGTACTTGTGCTTGATAGGAATAGATAGATTAACGCATCAGGTGGCTCTAGATGCATAATAGACTTTCAGCTTTACAGATGAATTTTGATAGGGTTCAATTGGATTGAAAGAAATTCCCCTAGTTTTCCTTGTATTGCATTAGTCATATAAGCACATTGTATATTATATACATAATAATATATTAATATTCTGTATTTTGTTTTATCAACTTCAAATGCAAATAAAACATAAGCTATTTACTAAAATAAAAACGTGTAAATGTTAAGTTTTAGATTGAACAATTACCGTTTTAGAGAGGTATACATAAAAGTAATATATTTAACATAACTAATGAAAATTATACATAAACAAGAAAAACACCAAATTTGGCGTTACATTAATATTCGTTTTTTTTTTTTTTTGCAAAGTTGTAAAACAAAGCACCACGGCAACTCTGTAAAGCCGCAAATGGCTCATTTAATGGGTTTTATCGAAAAAGCAATATATAACTCACACAAAACTGAATTCCTTTGCTGAAATACACAATGTATATACAATTTTTTCCATATTCAGACAAAAGTCCTCAAAGAGTAGTGTTTCTCATAGACTCACGTGGGAGATAAATCATTTTTTCTACAAGGGCATTATAAGGCTTTGGCATGCCAAAGTTAAAAAATAAATAAATATATATATATATATATATATATATATATATATATATATATATATATATATATGTATATATATATACATATATGTATACTTTTATATATATATATATATATATATATATATATATATATTTTTTTTTTTTTTTTTTATTTATTTATTTTAATTATTATTTTTTTTTTTAGTTTTGTTTTCTAGTTAGACAAATAAATACACTGATGTAAAGTTTGGAGCGGGTAGAATATGATGAAATACTTTTGTTTTGTTTTCGAACAAACTAATAAAACAGTAAAAAAAATAAATAAATAAATACAAAAAAATAATAATAGTAAAATATATAGAAGTGATAACACTATAACACACAGCTACATAAGGTACTAAAAATGTCTACTGGTTCGAATTACACAGAAATACGAGTAAATGTGTATGTGTAATGGAGGAAGTTATGGTGTTTTCATTTTTTTTTTTGTAATTTTGGTTTTGTTTTTATATTTTGTCAGCTTATTATTTATCGAGTGACAGATATAGATATTTAGTTTATAGGATTACCACTAGGCCAATACGTATTCAGATACATATACTTAGCTACATACACACATATGTCTATTGTTCTAATATAGTTCTGAGTTCTACTCAGTTGTCAAGTACATATAGAATCAGAAGTATTTTTATGGCAATTTTTGATGATCGATCGAAAGAGTATTTTAGTTTTAATTTCAGTTTTTGTTTCATATATAATCTTTTGAAGCTAGTCAGGTGTGTGTGCGTGTGTGAGTATATACATATATATATATATATTATATATCTATATATATGTGTGTGTGTGTGTCTGTTAAGTTTTATTTACAACATTTTTTTCGATATATTTAGTTGCTTATTATTATAGTTGTTGTTAGCTGGAATTTCCCACATGCAAACGAGCCCGATACCAAGAGATCCAAAACAAATGCTTTGATTTTTCGACATGCGCTCATCGGCAACTTTTACGGTTATCATTATTTGTAATCGTTATCGATAACCCAACCGTTACGACTTACGTACTAAGAACCTGCACACGGTCAAAAAATAAAAGCAGTTCTACCCACACACACTACGGATAATTGTTGTTGTTGTAGCAGATGTTGTTCTTGTTGCTATTGTAGTTGTTGTTGTTGTTGTTGCTGATGTTGTTGCAATTGCTTTAGCTAAATTCATTTTGTTGTTGGTTTACATTTATATAAAAATATATTTAGATTCTTAGTTTCGATACGTGAGTTGAGTGCGAATTTGCAATTGTTGCATATTTTCTCGTTGTGCGGAACGTAGTTAGAGGAGCCAGAAACAGGCGGATAGATAGATATGCCCGTTATATATGTAGATAGAGGATAGCAGAATGACGTGATAGATATGATCTAATGTGATAGAATGAATATTCAAGTTTTCCAATCTTTAACTGCTGTCAAATGTTAGTTAAAGAATCAATTTGTCAGCAAGATAGAATCAAGTTGGATGATAATGTAAAGTAAAGGTTAAAGAGAGAGAAAGCGAGAGAGAGAGAGAGAGAGAGAGAGAGAGAGAGAGAGAGAGAGAGAGAGAGAGGGAGATGGGTTGAGGCTGGCGAGTGGAAAAAGTGCACATGATAATGTGAAAAACTTAAGACGAACCGAAGAAGCCATTCGCCTTTGGCTGCCCAACTCGTTGCTGTTTATCTGCTTTCTGTTGCCAGGTCTGATGCTTCCGCCAGCTCTTCTTCCAGCGCTTAAAACTGTTGCTCACTCCAGTCGAACTAGCCATGCTCACGCCAACGCCAGTTGCGGGTCGGTCAATTGGCTTGGCAGCCAGATCGCGGCTACAGTTGAATTCGTCCGAATGATCCGTGCAGTCGTAGATGCCATCGCAGACCATGCTCGACTTTATGCACGTGTGGGGGTGGGAGACGCACTTGAAGTCTGTCGCTTGGCAGGCGTATGTGCTGAGGGGCGGGACACGTGGGGGTGTGGCCAGCGGTTTGGGTGGCGTCAATTTGTTTAGTTTGAAATCTAATTTGTGGCGTTGTTTAGGACGCGTTTTGCGTTTTATATTCGGTATTTTGCGGTATTTCGTAGTATTTTATATTTTTAATAATTGTTGTTTGTTTATTGTTGAAGAGCATAAAAGAATAGATTAGCAAAAGGATATAGACGAAGTAGTCATTGAGCCACGGTTAGTACACAGCTTTCCGCTTCAAGTTGTTGTTACTGAGAATATTACTTATACGACCCGAATTCCAACAGACTATATAGTTGATTATTCCAAGTAGTAAATGTTGCATATATCTATGTATATGGGTATACATATAGTCGATCGAGTGTGACTTAGTTTGCATTGCTTAGGTACGTTTGCCAGTTGTACTAAATACTAACAAAATACTAGCACTACATACTAAACGGTGCCTTGTCCTCGATTGTGTGTGCGAGTGTTGCGTGTGAATGGCGGTGTAATTTCAGGGAGCGGAAAACAAAGAGGTTTTTTTTTTATTTTTTTCAGTTTTTTTGTTTGATTGTTTGTTTGGTTTTTAGTTTAGTTAATTTCGATTCGTAGATCGCAACTCATTTATGGTATATACAAACTTGGAAAATAATTTTTAGTAATTAAAAAAATAAAGTCGGAATAAGTACAAAAAGGAAAATAAAATAATAGAAAAAAATATACTATCAAAGTGGTATTTAAAAAATAAAAACGAAAATAAATATTCAAGCAAAAAGAATAATCATAATAATGTAAGTAAATAGTAATAATAATTGGTATTAAGTTTCACTGAAAAATGAATTTCAATTTAGATTATTACGGTGAAACACACCTGCGCATATATATAGAACAACGCAGGGAAAATCTTGGCCGCCCCTATACAAGCTATAATTGTTTTCTATTGGTATTGGTATTAATGAGGTATTTTGTTGTTGGTATTTTGGTAATTTGTGGCGTTGATTATTATTTTATTTTGTACGTTGATTGAATGCAGTTGTTGCGGTTGTTGTTGTTGTAGTTGTTGATGCGGTAGTTGATGTTGTTGTAGCGGTTGATGTTGTTGTTGTTGCAGCATATCATATTGGATGGCACATATGTATATACATATATTCGTATATATATTCGGCATACGATTTATTAATATATATTATATATTATATATATATAATATATATAAATGACCATAATTTGTTTGTATTTTTTGGTATATTATGCGAAGCGCCCAAAACAAAAATTCATAAAATTAAGTATATATATATATATATATATATATAATTAGTTTATATATGTGTGTGTGTGTGTGTGTGTTTTTTTTTTTTTTTTTTTTTTTTTTTTTTTTGCACAAGCGCACATGTAAAAGAGAGAGGGAGAGAGAAGAGAAAAAAGCAGTAAAGAAAGAGAGAAATAAACAAAATATTTATCAAATTATTTGATGTGTACCATTTGAGAGGAAAAAAAGGAAAACATAAATCCTAAGCTAAAATACTCAAAATTAATTGTGTTCTTTTCTTCAAATGAGAAATAAATATTAACACTTTTATTTCGTTAACAAAGATAGACCTTGGCAGAGCATCGCCCAAGTGATTTGGGAATTTTTAATTTTGAATTTTGAATTTTGAATATTTAAATTGTGATATATTTATTTTGCCAATGTGGTATTTTGTTGCTCAAGAAATCATTGCTCAAAAATCGAAACTGAAAGTTTTCATATGTTGCTTTTAAACTGATTTTAACTTATTCAACGCAAAGAGTACGACATTACGAATATTTAAGAACAATTTACTGTGAGATTGTCAACTGGAGATTATTTACATAGTTATAATTGGTCACAAATACATGAGGAATTTATTCGTATATTTTTGTGCATTGTGGTAAAAGGATACAACGGGTCTAGGAGAGGCAGGTAAACAAGAGCGAAGTATTTGAATAAGGGAGAGAGAATGAGGAACAGAGAGAGCAACAGAGAGAGAGAGAGAGAGAGAGAGAGAGAGTAGCAGATAGAAAAAGAGAGAGCAGGAGATTTAGGGTGTGTGCAGTGCAATAATTTATTTGTTGTTTGATTGCTTTTATGCATAATTAAAACAAAAGGAATACAAGTAAACACAATAATGTCGCTGGTATATCCTATAAATTAAAATAGGAAAGAGACCCACAGAACTTTCGAAACCAGAACCAAAACTCAAAATATACAAAGCACCAAGTAAATGTAGTCGACAGACACTAGCAAGAAA